>BMAC01000371.1:148612-181562 GCA_014905375.1 Phtheirospermum japonicum
TCCCGACCCTCATCAACTACCCCAACAACTTTCGGCAACAGTTTTTCCCAAAACCTCATCACCTACACAAACAACTTTCTGGACAGTTTTTTCCAGATCCTCATCAACTACCCCAACACATTTCTGAGCATTTTTTTCCCGACCCTCATCAACTACCCCAACACTTTTCTGAGCAGTTTTTTCCCGACCTTCATCAACTACCCGAACAACTTTCGGCACAGTTTTTGCAGTTTTTTCCAGCCCTTCATTGACTGACCCCTTACCCTTCTCCAAAGCAATCTCTGGAACTTTTACTCTTAATAACAATCTTCTTTGGCTTTGGCAGGGACGTAGGCTCAGAATCAACCTTAGTATGTTCTTGAACAACACTCTTTCCAGTCACCTTCTTCACCTTATCCAAAATTTTGTRTACAAAATCACTATCTGCAGCACCAGTTCTTTCGGCTTTCGATCGATRAATATTAAGCTTTAAAAGGTCATCACGAACAGATGGCATATGCACGTCAGCAGATTTTGTCTTTGGTTTTGGTGGATATGACAATCTCTTAGCTCTCTGTTTCTTCATTATCTGAGACCGGTCTCACCCAAGTATTTGCCATAGTTAACATATTAAAATATACATTTTTTACTTCTTCACATGTGTAAGTCGCATATATAAATTGAAAGGTAATAAATTTTCTTTCATCATCTAATTATTCTTGTATAACTGAAAACTCTGAAAAGAAGCTCTTAAAACATCTCGTTAACTTAAGACTCAATTAAATAATAAGATTTCTTGAATTAAAAATAAAATGGATCCCAAGTTAAAGACTACATATTAAATTCATAGTAATTCGTTAAATTTATATAATAATACATACTCACGTAGGTCTATGCAATATATGAATGAATATCTTACTAATACATAGTAAATATATGAGAACTATGAATGCTTCACTTCATCCAACTTAATTGACTTTCGTGCCTTGATGAATTTGATGCAACCTTGAGTTTCATGATTCACATTGATACGAACCAAAATATCCATTCGTAATATTATTTAATATATGAGGGTATTTGTGCTAAACGACCTCATTTTCTGGAAAGAGTGTTCTTCTGGGAGGTGAGCGAGCTGAGTGGTCTCTTTGGAGAAGTGGGCGAGTTGATTTGTGGAGTAGCGACCTGGAGTATGAGGATGAGTTCTCATATAGAGTCGCGACCTCTTATGTTTTGTGTTGTATTTGAACTTGGTTATGGGCTTTATAAATAGCCTACGGGCTTAATATGAGTGGTTTATGGGGTTTTGGTGGACTGTATGAAAAGAATAATAGGCCCAGGCCTATTACGGTAAGAGATTTATTGTTTATGAGAACTTAACATATATGAGGAATTCTAATTCTGAGTTGGTTGTAGTGTTATAGTATTTATGGAACTGTGATGGGAGAAGGAAACTCTTGGCTTAGAATACTTCTCTTGTCTCTATAAAAAAAGGGTGCATACCTCTCTTTATTTTCTAAGTTGAAGTTGATCTTGCTTTTATCATATTGTGAGCGCTTTTGAACTACCACTTGCTTTTGACTTAAGCATCGGAAGGCCTTCGCGGGTCTGAACTCCGACCTGCTTGAAGGTGCTGTTTTGCAGGACCAGCTAGGTCGCCAGGATACGAAAGCTGTTTCAGGTCGCTGATCTCATATTTTGAGATTAGTACCTCATATTCTTGGTAACCAATCGATATGAATTTATTACACATATACAAGAATTTCTAATGTGGTTTATCATTGCTTGAAGAGCTTCTTTTAAGGGGTTTGAGTTATAATCTTCTTTTTATTAATTTACCAGTTCCCATGATGCTCTCAACATCATCGTATTTGGTAAACAACAGTAAATTTGGGATAACAATAGGGATTAATCCAAACTAACACTACGTGCTCCCAATTGGATAGCAATGAATCTCCCAAGATACAATGATGAACGGAGTTGGGCGGAGCAGACTTGGCAAACAATTGAGTAAAACCCTATTTGCAAGTCTATATGATTCGTGAGGCAGTTAGGGAATACGTGAGATGCTTATGATTTTCTGATACTGAAATACACTGCAGGAGGAGGGTATTTATAGTTGTGAAAGCCTTTAATTAAGGAAGAAAAATCGCAGGAATTAGGATTCCTGATACAAGTTAGACTCATAATCTTTTTCTCCAAGAAAGATTGGAAGGTTTTGGAACTGGTCCAAAACGTAAGCTCAGGCTCAGCTAGAATTATACGAATCACGAACCACGAACCACGTGCGCGAAATTAAACAGTGACAATAATTTTAGTGTCATTATCATCTAATGGTTCAGCCATATATTTGCAGTCATGTTATCCATCGATCAGTGACAAGAATTTTGCAATTATATTTACATGAACATATATAAATTAATAGATTATTAGTTTATCGATTATAATATTTCGCTAAGTGAATAAATTCTACTGATCTCAAAACTATTAATTTATATTTTATTAATTGTAATTTAGAATCACAAGTATAAAGTGTGCATATAAAAGTTAAGAGCACTTTTACATTGTTGTGAAGGTACTATTGTTCAATTGGGACCATTAAATTAATTTTAGATTTTATATTAATATATCTATGATTGTAAATGTGGGATAATAGTAAAAAGAATTGAAATGTTTGAAAAAATAATTCAAAATGAGTTTTGAATGTAGTTACAAAATTATCATTGTTATCGTTATTAGTATGCAAGGATAAAAAATTGTTTTCAATTTTATTTTTTTCAAAATCAAAAGCACCAAACATTCAATTTTAAATTTTAATGAAATAAATTAGAAGTTGATTATTTTCCCGGCTAACAGCTGAACTATATTATATTTTTTGTTCTTTAATTCTTTAATTTCTTCAGTTCTTTCGGCAGGGCAATTGTGAAGGCGTGAAGAAGTGAATTAAATATGGCCTCAAATTACCAAGCACAAATATGTGGGCAATGGGCATTGATGTAGAGATGACAATATATACGAGTATATATATAATTATATCATATGACTTGGTTTATATAGATAGAATCACTCATAATATAATACCCATCCTATCCAAAAAATAGACCATGATATTATCAAAAAGAAAAAAAGACTTGTTACTGAATATGTATAAAGTCAAATTTTCAATTACATTGATACTAATATTTATATTAAAATTAGATTACTTAATTAATCTTGATACTTTAAGTTTATTAATTACCTCCGTCCCAAAATGATGGTCCTGCGGTTGATTTCACACGGATTAAGAAATGAGTAATTTATATAGTTAAGTCATTAATTTAGTTAGTGTTTTCCAATTATACCCTTCTTGAACTTATTAATGTCAATTAATGCTTATAAAAATCAGTGTTGGAATTAGTATATTTGTTATTGGAATAATAATATTTTACATTGTAATCATCAAATTTCAATTTACAATGTAGAAAATTAGTATTTCAAGAATATTAATTAAGGGTATGTGTGGAAATGAAAATTTAATAATATGTTAAATATAGTAACTGAACTATTTTTGTGGGACGGACGAAAATGGAATACTGGACTATTTTTGTGGGACGGAGGGAGTAATTTTTAATTAAATTATGTGAAATAACAATAAACATATTTTTTTAAAACGGGTGGAATGGAGTTTTATGTAGAATCAAGAAAACCTCATTTCAATTCACGAGTCGTCTTAACTGGTCAAGTTTATAAAAACAATTTACCCCATCCTGAACCATTCATTTACAGAGTAGATGTAGTTTTAGGTTTATATACATAAATTAAGAATTAAAATAAGATGACTATATTACCCTTGACAAAATAATTCTTTCGTGTTTTTCTTATTTTCTTTTCAAATGGCTTGGGTAAAAATATAAAAATAAGTATTATTTTACCCTAAGATTATAGAACAACAACTATTGTTAATAATTTCTTTTCCCTAAAACTACAAGTATACCTATTGAGTCATGAATTGAGAAATAATGTGTACAAGTTATTCCAAAATTATCCTTATAGCTATTGATTCATCATTTCATCTGGTGAATGTCATTTTCCAAGTAACATTACCGCGTGTCTATGATTAATTAAGGGCATGTCGGGTGTATTAACACGTTCTTTCATATGTGAATTTGTTTCTTTATAATAATTCAATTTCCTTCAATCTATTGCAAAATGCAAATATCAAGTTGCCCCTTGTTTTGGGAGATACCGTATTTGGGAGTCCTCAAACTCATCAAAGCTGCTAGTTATTATTCGTTGGCTTTTTCAATATTAATATTATTTTCAACATTATGTGGTGGTGGCCTGGTGGATGGGTGTGTCTATCTAGGGACACAAGTTGCGTAAAAATTCTCTCTTGTTTTTTTCTCGTGATAAATTATTGTTGAACCTATATGTGCTAGTCCAATAAAATATAGAATAAAGGAAATTCTTGCCTGAAGATCGTCCAAAGAAGAAGAGTGTGGAAGGGATTGGACCAGCAATAAGGACCAACTTATCTAAACTCAAGAATCATTCGTTCAGAGATTTGTCTAATTAAGTCAAGAAGTAGAAGAGATGGGGTAAGAATTTCTAAAAGAATAAGGGAATTTCACAGGTTTCTAATTAGGATCTTTACGATGACAAACTACCTATGTAATTAGGACTTCAAATCTGGTTGAATGGACTTTCGAGTGCCCTAGCTAGGCTAATTTAAAAAAAAAAAATTAATGAATTCAAGTTTTACGGACTTTAAAAAAGAGTTAACGAGTCCGAATCCAAACTCATTGAACTTTAACGAGCCTAAATAAGGTTGAGCTCGGTCTTATATTTGAGAGCAAATCAAGACTACGTAGAGGAATGTAAATTTGGGGCAATTGACAATTACACCATAAAAAAATATTTTTTGTTAAATACTCCAACTAATTATCTGATTTTCCCTTTAGTCCAATTTTAAGATTACTCCAATTAATATATATATATATATATATATATATATATATATATATATATATATATATATATATATATATTCGTTCATCAACCGACCATCAAAAGCAACAGTTTCCACAGCCTCGGGGAAGGAGAGCCAGTTGAGTACGGTGACGACGGTCCTTCCAAGGCGGCGAATGTGACGGGTCCAGATGGCGGATCCGTGCAGGGAGGTCACCGCGGTGGTTGTGGCGGATCTTATGGAGGCAGCGATGACCGATCTTATGGAGGCGGAGGTAGTTACAACATCGCAAGCAGAGGAAGCGGTGGTGGCGAAGGCCAATTCGGTGGTCGTGGTGGTGGATACGGAGGTGGCAGCATTTTTAGTTATATGACGCATATAAAACGTATTTCACCACTATTGTGGTATTAATCTTTACAATTTTATTTGAGATTAATTGTATTTATAATGTCCTCTTACCCAGTTTCTCATTGATTCATTTCATCACTCGGAAGAGGAATGGAAGAAGAGCTTCTCATTCCTTTGTTTCTTTTCTACTATGGGGTGGGTTGGATGGCCAATGTGCTCGTGATTGCCCCAGACCCAACCAGTGATTTCCTGAATTAATGGCAAATGTGTCATGGTTACTTTTTTTTTTTTTTCATTTATGCGAGTTATGTTTGTTGTTTTATGTCCTTTCTAAAACAGCGGGCATATGTTTGATGACTTTTATTTTATTTGATTATCGGTCGTGTCACCTTCTTCTGAATCTATATCTAATTTAGGGTTCAAGTTTTTGTTATATTAGGCATGTCTTTTATTTTTGTTGATAAGTGCATACATATAGATGTATATTAATATTGTTGGTGGTCATCCAATTTGAACTATCAAATGAGACCAACCTCGTTAAGGAGGTAGGACACATGTCGTTCGGTATTGGATGGCCTACGATGTGGAATGAAAGAAAACCCTAGGAAACTGAACAGGTTGTGGTCCTAAGCAAGTACAATGATCATGTCATGATTTCGAGAGCAACCATGATGACAAGACAGCGACAGGTCAGTAGTTAAAACGATGAAAGCTTGCCGCTAATGTAAGGAATATTAGAGTTAATGACTTGGCCTCAAAGTAAGGTCGTAGAAAATCAAATAATTGCACGTGGCGTGGTGTTAGTTAAGCATGTACCTCATCTGAGTTAGTATAAATAGGGCCTCGAGAGGCATGCATAAGGCAGAACTTTTGGATCCCGAGCTTTTACAGAACATTTGGCAGTATATTTTTTTACAATGACACTAATTTTAATAGAGAGAAATGAGTAATCTATAACAAGGGTTGAGCTCTTAAGCAGCCGTCATAAACTTTAGAATAATAATATGAACACCTCTCATTTTCTCCATTTAATCTTTGATTTTTTGTTAAATTTCATTTATTTTGCTTGTGCGTTTTTGTTTATTGGGTTTCAATTATTGTCCAACTTATTGAAATCAACAAATGGCGTCAAAGTAAGGACCTTGTAAATACTAGCCACAAATAGCTGACTTGACGAGCTACATCTAACTCGCATCTCCCATATAGTTAGTTATACATACAATTTTTTCATCAGTTTCTCATCAAAACCACGATTTGATGACCCATTTAGTGATTCATAATCTCTAAACCCTTTTCCTTTTCTATTCCAACATATATTTATATTCGTCTGAGAAAACCCTAGTGATCAAAAACCAGAATAGGGACAACCAAGAATAGACTATCCAATCAGGACTTGCGGGCTTGGACCCAGATGCCCTGACATCTTTAATCAAACATTTAGTGATGGCAAGAGAGATGGAGTGCGCAATCAAGAAGGCGACGTAGGCAATCTTCTCTGTAGAGACTGTTATGAGACGACCAGGGCGCATTGAGCTGTCAGAAGCCCAGTCCAAGTCTAACCCAATAAAGAAAGACGTGCAAGAACGAGAAAAGGGAAAGGCTATGATGATATCGAGCCGCCCACAAAGGACAATCAACAAGATGACATGTTTACTGGAAGCTGAAATTATCTAACTAAATCATGTTAGATAGACTATGTAAAGAGATCAGCGGAAGGTCGAGACCAAAACTCGCAAGATCTGCTCATATGAGAGGACAAACTGAAATGCCAGCTCGGCTGGAAGACTAAAGAGCGCGCCTTCAACACGAGTTTAATCAACAATTGAAGGACAACTCTACCGATCTGGAATATCTTAGGAAGAAGATTGTAGAACTGGAATGAAGACTTGTATACCAGAAGGAACCTAGCGAGCTCCCACTGGACGACTTTGATTCCTTACTATCATTCAAAACCAGATCAAAACCTTGCCAAAAAATCTGAAGATCCCTTAGATCTCACTCTATACCAGAGACCTTAATCTAGATCTACACCTGAGCTGCTATCAGAACCTTATGGATAAGCATATCACATGTGATGCAGGCCGATGCTAAATGTTCTCCCTGACATTAGCCGAGCGTCCATTGACCTAGTATAAAACACTTCCTCGAGATTCTATCCACTCATGGCCACAGCTCGGGGCTCCTTCTGAACTAACTTCACATCGTCTAAAGCAAGCATTACTTCTTAAGAAACCATTTCCAGAATATTTCAATAGCCCAGCGAGAGGCTCAAAAGCTACATCACACGATATACCAAGGCGATGACGGAGTGCAACACATGATTAGAGGACACAAAGATCAATTGTAGGCAGGCTGAAATACTGGATAATTCTCTTTTTCAAGTGGATGTTCAATGTGCGGTGACCTCGGACCTTCAAGGCATTCTTATCGATAGTAGTGTCTCAAATTGCAGCTGAATAATCGGTCATTCCACCAATGATTTCCTTCGGTGTGCAGAAAATATCAGGAAAACCGCAAATCGATCAAGAAGAACCCATTGATGCTTGATAAGAAATGATTTTGCGACTATCATAATTTTGTTGGTCACACGACTGAAGAGTGCCATGACCTAATACAAACACCGGTTAAAGTTTGCAATGGTAGAAACTTCCAGCATCTCACGAAAAACACAGGACGGCTAAACACAAGGCCAAATGACCGTGTATAACTACTACCCCCATCGTGACACCAGGGCTCTCTGGCCCTCCAGAGATCATGACACCGATCAATACGAGACAGCCCAAGGAGAGATGATCTAATGATGAAAGAAAAATCTTACTAAGAGAATCCAGGACGGCATACCAAAGGGTGAAGTTACTTGACACGGTGATCTATTAGGTATAGTTCAAGCAGGTGCAATGCGATTACAGTGGATCCAACCCCTTCCATGAGTCTGATGCACTTCAACTCATCCACCCACACTCTAATGCGATCGTCATCACAACACGAATATATATGCACATGATCATGGTCAACACCGGTAGATTACTCCAATCTCATATAATGGCATGCCCTCAAGTTAATGAATATTCCAAGTCATGCGGTGATAGAATACAAAGAATCAGTGGTGGATCCATGGCAGCCATAGGAGAGATAAACTTGCCAATCCAATTCGAGAGGAAGACTATAAACACAACTTTCAAAAAAAATTGATACCCACAATGGATACAATGCATTGATTGGGAGGCCCACCCTATACGATCTCAAATGCACTCTCAATATACCACTATTGCTTTAAGTTTCTAGGAGATTGCGGGGAACGTGTGCACAGGATGACCAAATAATGGTCAAAGAATGCGACTATGTCTTAAGGCCCCGGTGTATTGATGTAGTTGAGAAGGAGATACTTAAGAAAGATAAAGAAACTTTTTGAGAAGACAAACTAGAGAAATTATGGAGATTGTGAGCCAATCCCCCAAAGGAGAGCCCAACCAGGGGCCGAGCATACAAGAAGTAGAAACGAGCCAAGATCTTAAATCATCTGAAAATAAAGTAGAGAAGGGCCACGACAATGTTAAAGTTGGTAGATGAAGGACCGGTGCCATTAGTTTGAGGAGCAGGAGGCTGGTAACCAACAGTGCCCGGGGACAAAGACATTACGGCCGCCGGATGTTCCTCTTCCAATTTATTCTTTAGGGTTGGGAGAGGAGGCAACACGATGGCTATTACATTGACATATCACAGGTAGATGCCAAATCCTCATCGTTCATCCTCTTTGGTGACGATGGGTAAAAGGCTGGAAAGAATAAATAAAATGATAGCAAAAGAAAATATATGACCAACAAAGAAAATAAGGCAAACAAGAATGGAAAAAAGGGCATAATCGGAAAAATTAAATACCTAGAAGGATGCACTCCAAGGAGTCAAAAGTGGTCATACGTAGAGCCTCACGACAACCCTATTCTCACGAGTGACTAGGCACGCGGGGTGACAATGCTTGATAGAGTAGAAGTTGGTAATAATTTATAGGCGTTCAATAGACTCCTAGCTCAACTCAATGGTCATGAATTGATCTGCAATCATCAGAGAAAAACATGATAAATAAAAATGAACAAGAAAAGATGGAAAGAGAAGTACTCAATGACACGTAAAAGAAAACACCAAATCATTAACTTGACGAAATGGGTTAGCAAAATAGGTATAGAGGATCCATCTGAGTTCGGCAGCTTCCAATCCCCACCCAAAAAGAACCAATGATGCTTGTCCTTACATGTATTGGAGGACACCATAGAATAGGTTCCTATATCATCAGTGACGAGCACTGGCGTAAAACCAACCTGCACCCATACTGGAAAATCTAGTCAATCTCCTCAAATATGGGGGTCGTCCACCCTTCTGTGTGGAAAATTACAATGGTACCCAGTATATGGGCCCAAGACAAGGGGTGTATCTACCCAAACGCCAGGCCCCATCTCGCTAACCAGTCCGACATGAAGCTCGGAAATGGAAGGCATATTCCGAACGTCAAGCATTGTCATAAATCATCGAACAACCCTCGGGAGCATGATAAGCACGCTCATCTCCGTACAAAAAATAGAGATGACCAGAACCAAGAACCTAATGTTCCTGCTATAACTCAAGGAGTCCGTCCTCTATCGTGGCACTTGGGAAATCGACGAAGAGGTATATTAAGTTCTGGCCATTTTGGAAGGGAATTTTTATCGCATTGATTTTAAAGGGCGGTTATGCCCCTCCCAACAGAACTACGGGCCGATGATGAATTCTAGGCAACTGATGCGAGGGGCATAGTTTGTACTTGAAGTGATCTTAAATGAACTACTTTTAAAAATATTTAAGGATCGCCCACAAGAGAATGGGGTCGATCGTAGTGCGATGAGGTCATTCAAGTCGAATCTCACGAGGAAGACTAATCAGAGGCAGTTTTTGTATTTGATTCATGAATAAAAGATTATAGAAAATGCTACACACGATCAAATTTTGATTTTTGAGTTTTTAAAAACTAAGAGGAGAATCTAAATCAAGAGAAATGTAATCGAAGAATTTGAAAAGATTGATAAAAACGAGAGTCGAATGTTCTAAACTCGTCTCCATGATCAATTATTAATTTATCAAACACTTACTCTACAAACCGGGGTTGTCAATCTTGACTCTCAATTGGACACCCGGTAATTATCAATTGATGGTTCTAAACTCATTTAAACCCTAGACCCATAAATTATAATCTAAACTCATCAAGAAATGCAATACATAAAAAAGAAACACATAATCATGCTTAGTGAAATTATAATCTCATAATTAAAACTAGTATTAAATTAACACAAGTATAGGATGGAAAATACATATACAAATTACTCTTAAACAAGCTACATAAGCTAGTCTTACACATCTATTAACCTAAAAAGTTATTCTACACTACAAGCCAAAGAAGACAAACCCATCTACTTATCACTACCAACTTTCAAAAATATGCCAAAAGGGGAAACAAGCTTGAAAATAAGAAAGAAGACAACAATGGAGGAAAACTCAAGTTTATTAACAAAACAAGAAAATCTTAACCTTCAAAATACAAACAATACATGAGAAATTAATGATCAAAACATTATAGAAATCAACAAGAAAGTGCAAGAGAACAACAATTACATATTAACCACACCAAAGTTCTCAAGTCTTGAAATCAAAAGAGAAACTACTTAACCACACTACACTAAGCTTCTCCACGCACTAATTAAGTTGACCAACTACTACATTAAAGCTCTACTAGCTAAGCTAATTGAGGATTTTAGGACAAAAGGTTCAAAAGGATGAAAACAAGAGGATAAAAAAAGCTTGGGCATCCAAACCTTATGGGTTCAAAATCCTCTTTTGATGATAACTGAGGGGATATATATAGGTGTGAAAGTAGGGGAAAAATGTTCAAGTTTGTCAAAGATGGCCAAAAATTATCAAAGAAGTCAGAGAATAACTTAACATATCCTTTAATCAAAGGATTATATTGAGAGTTAGTTGTGAAGGCATCAAGAGAAATATGACTTGAGCCTCTCAAAAAATGAATTGACATACAACGGAAACCCAACCTAGATGACTCGAGATCCCAAGATCTAGGTTCAAACGGACAACCTAATAGTATAAAAGCTAGTGGCATCACTATGGAGGAAGTTATTCCTTATCCATTTTTTAAACAGTGATATTTGTGGAGAGAAGATAAACCTTTGGCTTTTAATGATTCTTATGTCGGATAGCTGAGTATAGTAATGTCGTCTACTTATAATAAAGAATCATCTATATGAGAATGGGGCTGATTCGAATAGAATTGTGTGAGGCTCAATTCTTAGAACCTCTTGCAGAATCAGACGTATGTTTAGGGCAATGAATGAACATAACTATGAGAACTGAAATATGTTTGAGAGAATCTTATGTGGGGTATATCATCGTTTACACAAAAGGTAGAACGGTTTTTAAACATCGCGTCTACTGGTCATCCAGTAAATTAAATATACTTTCACAAGATAAGGTTCAAAGGGTAACACCTACCTATCCTATGCAAGGTTCAACTATTAGATTTTATCACCAAAAACTCCCATAGCTTTGAAATTTTCTTTATGTGGGAGATTATTGGAAGACTATGAAGAAAACTAAGGAACTTTCTTTGAACTTCTTATTCAAAATGGTGTTTGGATAAATGATAAAATTAAAATAAAATTGAGTATTGGAATTTGTTGGATTTTGAAGAACTCAACCTTGTAACTCCTACACTAATGGAGGTGGTGGTGCATAACACCAAATTCAATGTGTATTCAATTGTGTAACTCTCCTATCATGTGTCGTAATGTGAAAGCTTAAAAGTTTGTTTAGTTGGCTATATGAGGAGGCCAAAAGTATCAACAAACAAAAACAGAACCACATACTTCCTCATATTGCGTATGTAAGAAAAACCTTGCATGTTGATCAAAAGTTTATTGACTTTTTACATGTTTTGTGATAGTTTTTAGGAATGATATTTAGTTCATTAGAGACGAATCCAACTTACCCGTCTTATCTTGGGAAACAGACGTGCGAAATAGGGTACGAATATGTATTAAAGAAAATATGTTGAACACGTGATTGTGGCTATAATTTCTTATGGTTCAGTTTCAATTTATTCTTTGAAATTGTAACTATGGATTTTTATTAGAAGGTATTTCTATATGATTATTGGAATTTCTCCTACATCTTGTTCAACTTTATATCTAATAATAATTACTGAAAATCCCATATTTCTAGTAGTACTTATGTCAATCGAACCGTGTGCTCAACATCTCTACATCTCCATAGTATTTGCTTGTTTGAATTTATTTCAACTAATTTGTTGTATACTAGGTTTAGACATGCATTTGGACTTGAAAAATAAATTAGCAACTTGATAAATATTTATTTATTGATATAAACGATATCTTTTTGATAGCACAAAATAATTTTCAACCATGTTCGACTCTTTAACTATCCATAGTTGACATAAAGTTGACCCAATAGTTACACAAAAATTGTAAAATGACACTTTTTATAGTTATAAAAATAAAAATTTATAGATACACGGGTAATTCAAAAGGAATATGAATGCTGCATTCTCAACTTGTGTTGTAAGTGCTTCGTACCAATATAAATATTTTAAAAATTAAAATAGTAATTATTTATTGTATTGAATCATAATATTAATATGTTACCAATGTTCGAACTAATATCATTATCACTTTAACACATCACACAAATTGCCCACTATTAATATGAGATGTGTGGCTAAAATATAGAATTCGTCCATTAACTTTTTGGACTTGGCAGAAATGGTTCACTAAATACAGGGGTGGTAAATTTAGTCCACCAATTAAATTTTTGTCGCACATTTAGTCCAGTTTTGGGGGTTTTGACCAAATGACAGTCGGTCAAAATTCAAGGAGTTGCAAACTTAGTCCACCAATTAAAGTTTTGTCACATATTTAGTCTAGATTTTTGTTGCAAATTTAGTCCACCAATTAAAATTGGACTAAAAGTACGACAAATATTTAATTGGTGGACTAAATTTACCACTCCTGTATTTAGTGGATCATTTTTGCCAAGTCCAAGAAGTTAATAGACGAATTCTATATTTTATCCTAGATGTGTTGTATTATGCACGACGTGGGGTAACCCTCACCAAATAAAATTTATTTACATATTTAGATTACTTTTGTTAGTAATTTTTAAGTAAATATTAAGATTATTTGGTATTCTTCTTAAATTATAATTTTTTTACGATTTATTTATATTATTTGAAACTTTAAAACTAAATTTTATTGAATTTTCACAAATAGTTTCCTATAAAACGTAAAAAATAAATCTCAAAAACTATAATTTAGTTAAAATAAACAATAAGTAAATTATTGGTAATTATTTTAATAAAATAATTAAAAAAATAAAGATAAAAAATACTATTAAAAATAAATAAATATAGAAAAATAAAATATACAAATTTACATTAAATTATAAATACTTATTCAATATATTTGAATATTACAAAACTAGTTTAACACCCGTCTATTACACGGGAATTATAAAAAATTAAATATAAAAAATATTTGTAAAAATTAAAAAGTTTTAAATTTAAAATAAAAAATTGAAAGGATGTGTTCTCAACCTGTTTCCTGTTCAATTTATTAATTATTATAATTATTACTTAATATTATATTTTAATATTTAGATTAAATTCTTTAATACTTATGTTTACATAATTAGAAAAATTCAAATGATATCACATTTCAAGCCGTTTATAATCTATATTAATTAATTATTATTAACTCATTTTTATATTTTTATGTTTAGATTAAGGTAGTATGAAGGAAATAGAATTTTATTTTAGATTTTTTTTGTTAATTATATTATTAGGACTCGTATTATTACGTTATTTATTAGGATTTATATTCTGGATTTGTTTTATTAATTATATTGTTAAGACCCCTATTATTAGGCTACTTTATTAAGGTAATTAGAATATTAGTAAATTAAGTTTCTTATTTTTTGAGATTTATACAAGACCAAACAATAAATAAATAGAAAAAAAGATAAATTATACTAATATGAATTAGGATTCTATTTTAGTTGTATGGGTTGTTTTGTTTCCTTTTTTTCGAATGAGATTATGTTTCTATTTTTTTGCATCGTATTATTAGGATATTTATTAGGATATTATTTTAGATTTATTTTATTAATTATATTGTTAGGACTCCTATTATTAGGCTATTAATTAGGTTGTTTTATTAAGATAATTAAAATATTATTAGATTATGTTTCTTATTTTTGAGATTTGTACAAAATCAAACAATAAATAAATGCAATAAATTATATGAATTAGGATTCTATTTTAGTTGTTTGTGGTTGTTTTGTTTCCTTTTTTTCGTATGATTATGTTTTTTTTTATTATTAGAATTTTATTTTTAGTTATTTAGGATTCTATTTTAGGTTGTTTATTTATATTATTGAATTATGAAAATATATTTTAATATTTAGATTAAACTCTTTAATAATTATATTTACTTAAAAAATCAAAAGATATTTCATTTTCAACCCGTCTATAATCTATATTAATTAATTATTATTAAGTCATTTTATATATTTATATTTAGATTAAGTTAGTATGGAGGAAATATGACTTTGTTTAAGATTTTTTTTTGTTAATTATATTATTAGGACTCGTATTATTAGGTTATTTATTAGGATTTTATTTTAGATTTGTTTTATTAATTTATATTGTTAGGACTCCTATTATTAGGCTATTAATTCGGTTGTTTTATTAAGGTAATTAGAATATTATTAAGTTATGTTTCTTGTTTTTTGAGATTTATACAAAATCAAACAATAAATAAATAAAAAGATAAATTATATAATATGAATTAGGATTCTATTTTAGTTGTCTGCGGTTGTTTTGTTTCCTTTTTTTGGGATGAGGTTATGTTTCTTTTCTTTTTTTTTAATCGTATTATTAGGATTTTATTTTAGATTTATTTTATTAATTACTGTTAGGACTCTTATTATTAGGTTATTAATTAGGTTGTTTTATTAAGGTAATTAGAATATTATCAAATTATGTTTCTTATTTTTTGAGATTTATACAAAACCAAACAATAAATAAATTAAAAAAAAAGATAAATTATATAATATGAATTAGGATTTTATTTTAGTTGTTTGCGGTTGTTTTGTTTCCTTTTATTCGATTGATTATGTTTTTTTTTTCTTCATATTATTACAATTTTATTTTAGGCTATTTATTACAATTAGGATTTTATTTTAGTTGTCTGCGGTTGTTTATTTATATTATTGAATTATGAAAAGGTAAGTAGTATACTATTAGAACCATAAATCCTATTTCTCATAATTTATTAATATATAAGAATATAGTGAGGCTCGGATAACACGTAAGCACCCGAAGCACCAGAATTTTTTATTTGCCAAACAAAGCATACGAAGCAGACACATAGGATAAGAGGATTTTGTATTAATATACAGAGAAGATTATCTAAAATACAAAATATATAAAATAAATCTGAAAACTTTATAAAATCAGTGGAGTAGATAATAAAAACTTCTAAAGAATTATTTAAATGTAAAAAACAAAAAATAAGAACAACACATTGTAGTGATTATACATTTACAAAGTAAAATACAATAACTTATCATTATTTTGAACTTAATCACACTTTATTATATTTTTATCTAGTTTAAAAGTGAGTTGATATTTTTTTTATAATATTTTATACATTTATTTCATGCTTTTAATTTTGAAATATATATATATATATATATATATATATATATATATATTATTTTTCAAATTTATTATATGATTATATAAATTTAAATTATATTTTATTAAGATCTTTTTGATTATGAATTTTGGGATTTAATTAGTACCATATTGTAACATTTTATATTTTATCTACAACAGTTCTCAATTTACTTTTTGAATACTTTATTTATTTTATTAGTAATAATTTTTTATTTTATAATATTTTTCTTTTCTTTTTTATATTTATGAATAATTATTCAAAAGTTAATCGCACCTTATTATATTTTTTATAGAATAATAATATTATAGAATACTTACTTCATTATATTTCAATATTTATTTAACTTACTTTATATTTTTTTAATGACTTACATTATTATTCTTTAATTTTTTAAAATTTATTAAATAAATATATGAATTTAAATAATATTTTACTACCTATTTCTTTAGATTTCATTTTTTGAGATTTATATAGTATTATAATATTTTATATTTTCTCTACAAGTTTCTCAATTAATTTATCAGCCTGACACCTCATTTTTAATACTTTTTTTATTTGGTATTTTTCTTATAATAATATTTCATTTTTTGATTTTTGCAGATTTTTGAAATAAATATTTGGAAGGCAATCACATTATTTTTATATTTTTTACAATAATATTATAATAGAATAATTATTTAATGATTTTTATGGAGAGCGGACCGAAATAAATCGTTCCATTTGCCTCAGTCCACTCAAGCCTCCATATACGAAGTTGACTTTATTTTGATAGTTTTTTTTTAATATTATTTAATAATTTTAGATTTATAAAATAATATTTAGAATTTAATCACACTTTATTATATTTTTATAGAATAATAATATTATAGAATAATTATTTAATTATTTTTTATATCTATCTAACATAATTTATAATTCTTAACACTTATATTATTATTCTATAATATTTTTAAATTTTTTATTTTAAAATTGATTAAATAATTATATTAATTTAAAAAATAGTTTACTGTATAAATCTTTCTGATTTCAAATTTTGAGATTTATTTAGTATTATATTATAACATTTTATATTTTGTTTACAAAAGTTCTCAATTGATTTTGTGGCCGGAAACTCATTTTGTTAATAATTTTTTCAACTCGGTAGTTTTTGTATTTTACATTATTTTATAATATTTTACTTTTTAAAAATTATTTAGAAGTTAATCACACTTTATTATATTTTTATAAAATAATTATTATTATTTAACTATAATTGAATTAAACCTTATATTTGTTAAGAGTAGTCCGTTGGGTTAAAATAAAAGGGAGGATTATTTGGAATATAATCTAAAACATCATACCAAAATTAGAGTTTGCCCATACGAACATCTATGAAGTTCGAACAAAGAAATTTTTTATCTTCGGGATGCACCATAAGTCGACACGTTTGAATCGAAGTGAGGAAAAGACACTAGTCAATCGACGCGTCAAAATTGAATTGAGGAGAGCGCGACACGTATCTATATATATATATATATAAAAAGAACGGGTAATAGACAAATAGGCTAAAACTCAATATAATTAGTATAATATGGCATTTTTTAAATTTTCTCCCAATCATAACGTGTAATAACCGAGTTGAAGAAGTACCATTTGTTTCACGGAGGGCAAAGTTATATTTGGTCCAAATTTTGCTCTAGCTCATTGTACACCAAGTATTGACAAGGAAAGGGAAAAATCTTATGCTAACTCTCATCTATCCCATCTCTTTCAAATGCTAATTAATATAACCTTGTTAGTTTCCATATGGGGCATTGCAACACAACCAAGAAACACACACATTAGCATGATTTGTGTCAATTTACCAAGTTTGGCTTATCTTCATATGGCATTTCAAATTAAGTGGAACTTTCCTTGTGTTCATTGAATTTCAAAATTCATAGCCGTTACAAATCCTTGTTTGTAATAAATAGGCCATAAAATTCACAATAAAATCAAGAATCTATCAATACACAAAAGATTTAGAATTGGATCATTGAATCATTTTTCTCTTTTCTTGAGATATATTGATATGATATTTAAGAATCTATCAATACACAAAAGATTTAGAGTTGGATTATAAGAATCATTTTTTTCTTTTCTTGAGATATTGATATCATATTTTAGATTTGGATGAATTCGAGTCGTTTCGCCGCGTGTAAGCATTTGAGAAGGAGATGCCCCTCGGATTGCATATTCTCTCCTTACTTCCCTTCCAATAATCCACGAAGATTCGCTTATGTTCACAAGATCTATGGGGCTAGTAACGTTGGAAAGATACTCCAAGTTAGTCATATTCTCTAATGCATACATATCCTTTAATTTTATATCTTAAAGCTTCATCCATATGGTGATATATTATTTTTAGGTATTTTTTATTCAATTTATTAGTAGGTTTTTTTTTCTTAAAAAAAGTGTTTTAGTTAGTTTATTATTATTTTTTGTATTATTTAATATAAAGAATTATGGTTTAATTAATAGGATCTCCCGGTCAGCCGTCGGGCCGAAGCAGCCGATACATTGTATTACGAGGCTTATTGTAGAATCAAAGACCCTGTGTATGGATGCGTTGGAATGATCACTATTTTGCATCAACAGATTTACAATGCACAATGCCAACTCGCTAGAATTCAAGGGGAGATTGTTGCTCTCACCACCCAACAACATGAATATGAATATGATCATCACCGCGTTCAAGAGACTACTGCACCCCATCAAAATGTTGGTCCAAATTCCACTTCATTTTACGACCTTTCCACGTGGTTTGATTAGGATTTTTTATTTCAATTTTCTTTTTGATTTATTTATTCATTGTCGTTCATTTTGGTTTTATGTTGTCTAGGACATTTAAATTATTTGTTGATTACTTTTGTATAAATTTACGGCATAAATTGGCAAAAGCTTTGTGGAGAATTGTTTTACAATGTAATTCCATGTGTTACAAAATCCACCCTATTATACTAATTCAACGCACACTTTAAATTTTACGCTTCCACGTGGTGCGCTATTTTTTTTTCTCTTTGTATGTGTCTGTAAGGATTATTTTTTTTTTTATTCTATCCACGTGTTATGCTAATTTTGTTCCTTCCTATTCTGTGTTTTATCCTTCGTCTGCCTTGCCCAAATCAATGATACGCTTATTATTTCTTAATTTATTCTGTTCTATCCACCCAATTTGTGTTTTTATATTAAATATTAAAAAAAATCTATTAACAACATTAAATTTTACTAATTTTTTATAACAATTTTTTTAACTTATATTACATGATCTACAGTGTTGATCAATTTAACTGCATGTTTCTAAATATTTTTAGAAAAAAAATTTATTTTAATTTTTTAATTTATATTACATGATCTACCTAATAGACAGTCTTGATCGATTACATGTTCCTAAATATTTTTACAATTTTTTTTTTATTTATAATGTAATTGACCAGTGTTTTCATATTAAATATTTATAAAAAAAATCTATTAATAAACATTACTTTTTACTAATTTTTTATGCCTTTTTTTTAATTTATATTACATGATCGGCATAATAAACAGTGTTGATCAATTTAACTACATGTTTCTAGATGTTTTTACAAAACTTTAAGATTTTATTATACACTATTATATAGAATTCTATTTTATTTGTTGTTTTCTATTTTATTTTATTTTATTTGTTGTTTTCTATTTTATTTTATGAATTGTAATTTTCTATTGTATTGAATAAATCGTAATTTTTCGGTGCCGATCAATTTAACTACATGTTCATGATAGATGGTGGTGCTGATCAATTTTCTAGATAATTTTTACAAAACTTTAAGATTTTATTATACATTATCATAGATTTCTATTTTATTTTTGTTATTTATGAATTATAATTTTTGGGGTATTGATCAATTTAACTACACGTTGCTGTATATTCTTACAAAACTTATATACGTCATCTGTGTTTTCTCTCTAAAAATTTAATTGAAATAAGTTTTTAACAATTTCTTTTATTTATACACGTGTGTGCCGATTAATTTAACTACATATTTATGATAGGTGGTGCTGATCAATTTATATTAAATATTTAAAAAAAATCTATTAACAAACATTGTTTTTTACTAATCTTTTACACCAATTTCTTTAATTTATATTACTTTATCTACATGATAAAATTTAACACATGTTCCTAGATATTTTTACAAAATTTTAAGATTTTATTATACACTATTATAGATTTCTATTTTATTTGTTGTTTTCTATCGTATTTTATGAATTGTAATTTTTCTATTGTATTTTATGAATTGGGTGCTGATCAATTTAACTACATGTTATCAATTTAACACATGTTCCTAGATATTTTTACAAAACTTTAAGATTTTATTATAAACTATCATTAGATTTCTATTTTATTTGTTGTTTTCTATTGTATTTTATGAATTAAAAAATTTTGTTTGATATTGTTGGACCTTATATTTTGGGGAGCTTCTATAGTACCCTTATGGGTATCATTCCTCCACTTTATTCTCCACCCTTAGATTTTAATATTTGATAATAACCCTTGGATTGGATGTAATACCATAATATTAAAATATGGACTACAATAGACAAATTTCATCACAATTCTTTGTTCTCCAACAATACGCTGCGTTTTGTGTTATTTTATTTTTTCTTCTTCTTTAATTAGAATGTAAATATTATATTAGTGATAAATATTGTTTTTTTTTTCAATTAATATTATAGATAATATTAAATAAACTTCAAATTGTATGTAATTTAATCATTTAAATAATATAATGTGTAAATTTATAATAATATAAATTTAAAAGTATTATTAATTTATAAATTAAACAAAATTTATTTTTATTAGCTTTTCATATTTTAGTTATTTTAATGTGATGATTCTTTAACCTAATTTGATGTTTAATTTTATTAATGACTTATTAAACAACTTAATTTTTTAAACTTTTATTACTGCAAAATAAAATTGCTAGTATTTTTTGGCTAATGAGAAGATTAATATCAAATGCTATTATGGGGTTGAAATCAAAATATATCTGTTAAGAAAAAATCAATAAATTATTTATTTTGTTCTTTTATTTTATTATCTCAATTTTTGTTAATTTTAATAGTTTATTTTGTTTTTATAAGATGAAATTTAATATTTAGTCTACATCGTGCATGGGATAGTGCTACTAAAACATCAATTTAATAAAATATTTTCTTTAATAAAAAATAAATGTTTCATTAAATATAATAGTAGTTATTTTTAATATGAACAGGTTACCAACAATTTGAGGGAATAACTAGTGCGCATGTAAGTGCATTTTTGTTCAATGATGTGGCAACATATTATTGGCTAAAAGATTGAGGGTATGATACCCGCAAAATGATTAAATGTACTGTAGCATTTCCCTATATTTTGTTTGTTGAGATTATATAACGATGTTGAGATCAAATCGCAACGCATTGCTCGATATGTATTTTAAAACACTTGTTTTTACCCATAATAACCTCTTTATTTTTATTATATATCATTATCCTTCTTAACATATTCTCAAAAATACTTTTTAGCTTATCCTTATCATTTTTCTCTTCATTCTTAAATGTCCCCCCAAAATGATTTGATATATGAATATTGGTTTTTATTTCTGATTATAATTTTTGATCCATCATAGATTTATGTGTATGATTAAATTAAGATGTCAAGTGGAGATTTATAAGCTACCGAAAATGAGTTGTGGTGATTGTTGAAACTTTCAAAGAGGCAAATGTTACTCTTCCTCATTATATGTATTTTATTTTTTTTATTCCATGAATTATATATGGAATAAACTTCAAGTTTTGTTGATTTTTCTTCAGTCTTCATTTGTGCATGTGGTTTTTTGTTTTGACAAGATTTTCTAAATTCTTGAAAATGCACGATTGTTATGTGTAATTTAGGGTTTATTCCATAACTATCAAGTAATTGTTCAGATGAAATCGACCTTTATTTTTAGAATTCATAATGGTACGTAAATCAGTTTTTAAAACTTTTCATTCTGCATTTGTTCCCGTTATATTCCCTACCAGATTATAGTGCTTATTTTTATTTTTATCACATACTGATTTCTGATTTCACGTGTTAGCTACATAATTTGAAGGTGGAGCATATATTTATCTGATTTGTTGATATTATTTGCAAGATGAAAATGCATGATACATTTGTGAATCTTGAGATTATTTAAATGGATCTCAAATTATATTCTAATATGATATTATACATTTGGAGATACTCTATGTTTTCAATTTTGTTATTTTTCAACTTATTTGAAATATGTGAAATTTTCTTTATTATTTGCAAAATATAATTTTATTTTGAATAAAACTTGTTATATATTTTATCAAATCTAACATACCATTTTTTTTATTTTTTTATTAAAAACTTTCAAATAATATAGTTTTAGAAAAAAGTCTATATTATTCTCTCTTTTTTTGTTCCACAAAATATTTATAATTTTGTAATATTTTTTGGTATAGTATTAAAAAGATATTTTATTATACAACAGATAAATACTCAATTCCGTCTGTATTATCAGTTTTTAGTAATGGTCAGTTTTATATTGCAATGTCAATAGTAAAAGTAGAAAATAATTGAAAAAACTCTATTATAACAAAGACGATAGATATGTAAATATAGTAAATAATATATTTTAAAAAGAAATCTTGCATTGTGTAAATTAAATAATATATTTTTAATTATTATAATATATTTTTCTTAAATTTTATTTATTCTTAATACGCTCAGTATTGTAATGTGTATGTGTATACATATTCTATACCCGTGTAATATGTATGTGTTTACATATTCTATACCCGTGTGTTCACACGGGTATTACGCTAGTAATGATGATATAGTGTAAACATGTTTTACCGTGGATTGATATTCCAACTTTTAACTAAGTGTTATTATTGCCAGTCGAGATTGTTCATTCATTCTAATGTAACTATAGTGTTTTTTTTTTTTTTAATTTAATAAGTTTCTAATTTTTGTTTTTGGCAAAGATGAACTATATTATTTCAATGCGCTCGTAAATTCATTTCTGAAAACATGCAGTTATCTTTGCAGTTTACACTAACTGGCCTGCAGATTAGCTGTACTTCCAAAAACAAAGTAGTAGTGTTGAACGTTGACTTAATTATCAATAAACAAAATTTTGAACTTGACTAAATTATCAATAAACAAAATATTTATTAATAGCACGCCGCCTGCATCCGTGTAATTTGTGTTTTGTTTTTAGTAATATTGAATCCAATTCGTTATTTCTTCTCTCTTTCACTCAGACCTATACAACAAGATGAATTGAATTCAGGTTTGTTTAAATTTAAAATCTAATAATAGCCAATGATTCCAGAATTGGCATCATAAGCCTAAACGGTCGTCCCAAAAACGTGGAACCCTAGTTCCTTTAGTTTAATATCATTGTTTATATAATTTGAAAGTTTTGAAGGTTTAAAACCTGCATAAATGCAAATTGAATACCGATGTTAGTTATGATATTGAAATATCTATACTAATATCTTTGTATTTATAACGAATACACATAAATAATTATGTCTATGAGTTATAAAACGCGATCTTAGGCCAGAAAATATATATCACTAGAAATAAAAAAATTATTTTAGAAATTATGAAACAATTGTATCTGGTAATATTATGAAAAACTCTAGAAATGCTCGTAAAATCTTCAAGTTTGATCAAACACAATCTTGAAAAATTCTCAGAAGATGAGCGACATATGCTGTAGTGAGCTTTTTTTTTTTCTCGTCCTCACGTTGTGCATCTTCATCAAAAGCCAAGTGATATAAATAGTCCAACTTCCTTGAAATAGTTCTAGTTCCATAAAACAAGGTTTATATATATTGAGATATCAAGTAGATAAAGACTAATAAAAAAACTCACCAAGATAAAGGACCCTAATTACTTGCTAGATTAATCCACTCAACATTCTAACTAACTCAAGTGTGCAGAAGGGCAAATAACACTTAACAAAATTAAAAACAATCGATAGGACATTTAAACAAAATAATCGAAACTAAATTCCTATCATAATTGTACGAAAAGTTCTATTGTAATGTTTCCAACAATCAATTTCGAAAAAAAAATTCTTTTTTGAGCTTTTAAGTTGTTTCGAATATTTATCTTCTTGTAAATTATTCTAAATTTATTTGGTGAATTCTTAAATTTGTAAGTTTTGAAGGATGCCTTGTGATACCTCCTACTTCTTTTGAACTTTTCAGTATCAAGTGATTATCAGAGCTTTGGTTTTCAATGGTTAGTCGTAGGCGAAACAGACCAAATATTGAGGACCTCGCAACTCGTCACAGAGACTTCATGATATCGAGTTGGAAGATTCAAGGAGATAAGTGCAACAACTCGAGCAACGCCTTGTGCGTGTCGAACATTTGAATCGTGATGTTGAAGGTTATGATTCAGAGGCTAGTTCTTCAAACAATGAAGTGGAGAATCCATTTCATGGTGATATAAATTGTGATTCAAGTGATGACAATTCATCTCACCGTCAAAGACACCGGAGGAACAATATTCCTGAGAAATCTTTTGATCTCAAAGTTAATATTCCATATTTTGATGGAAGAAATGTTCCTAATGAATTAATTGATTGGATCAATTCCGTTTAGATGATCTTTGAATTAAAGAGATTTCAGAAGATGGAAAAGTGAAACTTATTGCTATCAATTTGAAGAAATATGCATCTATTTGGTGGGAACACCTAAAAAGGTAACATGCATGTGATGGCAAGCAAAAAATCCAACAAGTGACAAGATGAAGAAGGAACTACGAAAGAAATTATTGCCGGATAATTATCGACAAGAGGCATTTCTCAAACACCATAACATCAAGATCGATTTCCTCATAGAATTCGTGGAATGCTCAAGCCTAGAGGTTATGGACCTTTTGGAATCTTGGAAAAGATATTTATCTTGGTGATAAACTTGATCAAGATTCGAGGTCGAATCTTTTTCCAACAAAGGGGGAATGACATTGGAAATTCCATCACGTCTGCAAACTTTGAGGATTTAAATGCTTTTATTGGTACCGAATTAAACTCTAAACTTTATACCATTGAAAAGCTCTATGATTCTAGTTTCTTAAAAAAAATAGATCTCAAAAATACTAATTTTGAAAATGGCAAAATCAGTTTTCTTGTTAAATGGACCTAAGTTAAACACTGAGGTTGAAGCCATTTAAAAAAACACTAGTTTTGAAAAAACTCGACACACACGACAACACAACCAACTGAAACTTAGAGCACTATATTCACAAATAAGAAATCACACGAAATAACAACAACATGCACTAAGCACACAAGCGCACAATACACACATCACAAAAATGAGTAGATACCGGATTTGCGAATAAATCATGTTTTTTGGTCCACCAACTAACTTAACAACTTAATTTGGTCACCAACCTCACCACAAAACTGACATCCCACACCTCTCAAGATTTCTTATGGTGCTAAGTGGTCCAAGCAAGAGAGTTTCAAATGCGTGAACTTTCAGGAAGCTAAAACAACCGACCGATAAATAAATTAACGAAAAATGTTAAAGTATGTTTGCTTCGATAAAGAGCGGACACACAAGATTTTAAAGCGTAATTAAGCTCCGTCAAGAAATAAATTTAAACGAGAGCACGTAGCAATCAAATGCACGACTAACCTAGATCTACCGGCAATATTCCCAATATATAAACCACTACAAACGGTATTTACACTACGAATTTAAAAGTTAGAGGATATGCCAACTTACTAAAGCATGATCCCACATAAGGAGTCCAATCTACCAGCTCGATAGATGACTACCATTATTGGGCGGTTGGCAATTGAAGTCTTGCATTTGGCCCCATTCGATAAGCGAAAGCAGGGGCAATTATGACTTTTAACTTTATGCTCGTTCAACTCTTGCTCTATAACAACTTGCAGTCAAAGTTATAATCGGCCCGACCCTGATGTCAGCCTGAATATGCTGCAGCATCAAGCTATTGTCCGATTTGCTCGCATATTCATGAGTTGCTGCTGCACAGCTTCGACAACCGAATCGACAACAACTAGACTCTGGTGACACCGTCGTCAAGTATATGTGAACTAGAAACAAAAAATCTAATAAGAGACTGGAAGCATAAATACAAAAAGTATAAAGCAAACCCAACACAATCTCCTGAGTTGATCGAGAATGATCGCCCCTTCACGGAGAAGTCTCATCATTGATCTGAGAAAGAAGCGGCACCGCTGCATTACTGGGAGGTGGATGCCGGCGAACAAAAGAGGAGGGGGATAATAGTCGGTCCAGATCTCCTAACAGTCAACCCTTTCTCATAGAAAACTCGATAGCCTCAAAAAATCTCCTCGGGACGAAGCTCAGGCCGCGCCACCAGAAAATGCCCACAACCACCATAGATCCCGGACCCTAAACCCAATTCAGTAGTGACAAAATTCAGTAATGTTCCTCACATACTAACCGTACCTACCGTTGATAAATTCTAGTGAAGTTACTCTCGGCCCCGTCCTTTATCCTGATTTATAGTTCCGGGCCTTTTGTTTTGACCAGAACCTTCTTGGTTTCCCTGAGAACCTTCTCTTGTTTCCCCAAGTATAAGGGTTTCAATTGAACTTCTTCTTTCAATTGGTATTTTTGTATATCCCAGGAGGTTTGCCTAGAAGCAGCCACCCTTGAAAGAGTGCGTAATAGCTCACTGATCAAGCGCTCCGGCACCAATGAAATTTATATTAAAAGGAAAATCCATCGAATTTTAAAAGTGGCTTCTTTATTTCTTCGCTTATGTCTCTATGGATGACCTCCATTTACTGTTGAGATGTCATTTTCTGCACAACATATAGGAACCAATTTATTGATTCGTCTTAATTTCTTATAATTCTTGTGAAATTATTCATGGTGACACCACTCTGATAACTTGGATTTTAGAAATAATATCCTTCTAGTAACCATATCCATATAAGTTGTTGTCTTGTATTCTTTAACATCTCTTTCTAAGGACTTTGTAGTTTCTCAAAGAATAATTGCTCTGCTTCCCCATCATTCACCTTGGCTTTTCACCAATATTCGGTGAATAACTGGATGTGTTTGTCTACATGACATATTTCGTAATTCAAGGTAGTAGAGGTCTTGTCGATATTTTTCTATTTTTCCTCTTTTATACCCTCGAAATATCCCGTGCCGATAAAATAGATTTTGAATAATTT
Source organism: Phtheirospermum japonicum (assembly GCA_014905375.1). NCBI lineage: Eukaryota > Viridiplantae > Streptophyta > Magnoliopsida > Lamiales > Orobanchaceae > Phtheirospermum > Phtheirospermum japonicum. Next base: position 175,930 of record BMAC01000371.1, read on the forward strand.
GACAATATTATCGACTATACCTTTTAATGATTCTCAAGATATAACTCCCATGTTTATATCTAATCCAGTTAAATCCCACGCGATCTTTACATTCAAGATTCATTTCAAAGAATAAAATGAACCCTTCATTCTCTAGGCCGAGAGTCCCAGCCGCAATTCGCATTGTAGATGCCTAGTCGTCTACTAATATCTCCCGATTCTTGAAATCTGGAATATCCAAATTTAACATTAATCCATACGGATGTATGAGAACAATTTAGGGCTTCCCAAATAGCGTGCTGAGAATATTGGGCCTTCTGGAACATTGTTTGTAGGATCTCCATTTAATATGAAATCCCCCACATGTGGCATTGGTGCTTCTGATACTGGTTCATGTGAAGTCATACTCTTGTCTGGATTGAGAATTTTTAGTGGTGATGCAGAAGCACTTCTTGGAACTAAGGTCGATGATTCTCCCGAGTTCATTTCTAGACCTACAATACCTAATCCGGTGAAGGATTCGACAAGGTCATGTAGATCTTCAATATTGATTTTTTCCATTACTTCTTAGGATGTAATGGAGTTCCTTTGATGATAGCCATCATTTTTCAATCCTCTATTGATTGTCTTATAACCTCGGTTGGTTTCCCTTTTTGATGTAAAAGGGGTTCCATTTCGAAAGTTATACGTCATCTTCCTCCGGATGTACTTGGCTTAGTTTCAAGGGTCTCGACTCATTTTTGAACATCAACCAGGAATTCTCGTATTTCCTTTTGATATTCAAGTATTTATTTCATCTGCATTTCGATACGTTGTTGATGGTGGTCGATGATGTAACCAAGAAGTTTGGCTCACCAAGAAAATAGAGTGCTGACCTTGAATATGTGTTAGGCGATATGATAGACCTCCAGAGAGCTCCTGGCCACCTGATCAACCTAAAAAACAAAAACTAAGCCGGACAACCCCGACGTAGGCCCTCCGATGCTTAAGTCGATTATTTTTCAAGAGTGATATGCGAGAGCTAAAAATGTAGGATATAAAATCAACTTAGAGAAAAAAAGTGAGGCTTGTGTCCTCTTTATATAGATGAGAGATGTGTTCCAAATTTAGGGTTCCCGTCTCCTTTTCAAACCATAATACCATAAATATCTACCAACTTAAAATTAGGATTTCTCTTGTATGCTAAGTTACCATAAATATTAGAGCTCTCATTAAATTACCGCAATAACCATATCCATGCCTTTAGTCCGCCGGGACCCCATACCAAAATTCATATCAGCCTACCACGGCCCGTATGCTGTTAACCATAAAGTCTAGCTCTTAGTACTAAGCTGTTATAATACCGATTACCTAATAAGAGCTCGTCACTTCTATAAGAGAGTTCACCACTCCCAAAATAGCTCGCCCCCTATAGAAAAGATCGCCCCTTCTAAAGGGGAGGTCGCCTCATAAATCCCCATAAACCAGCATGTTTATCGACCTAGAATATTTGATGTCGTATCAGCTAGTCCCCCACATTCTACTTGATTGAGATAGGAAATCAAGTGGAATGTAATCATGAGTAACCCCAAAAAGTCAATCCCACATACCTCTTGATAAAAGTACAAAAAATTATCAAACAGCACCTCAAACTTACGAACATTAAATGCATACTGCCATTGTGTCGGACACATGTTAAATGCTTATTTCCTTGTAATATATTTATTCGTGTGGGCCAGAAATGAAAGACCCACAATTAACCCTACCAACCTTCATGTCGCTAAAAAATCCTCCCTGTATTTTCAGGTTTACGCTTCTTCCAATACAAGCAGCCTTTCACCTTCATCTCTTGGTATTCAAAAAAGTAAAAGCAAACTTTCACCATTTTCCTCTGCAAGAACTCAAGAATTCTCCGGCGAAAGATATGGTCACCCTAGAAACTCAAAAATTCGACTCAGCAGGTTCATTACTTCTCGAAACCATGCGTAAGTCCTCATCATCTTAATTTACCATTTTAGCAATAATTATTATACTATGACTTTCTGCATTCTGAACATATTTCTTTCCCCATTTATTATTATTATTATTATTATTATTATTATTATTATTATTATTATTTTTGAATGTATGGCAAATTTAGCTTCTTTCAATTCTGACTCTCAAAACCCTAACTCTCCCATCCAAGATATGCCATCTGAGACAGAATCCTTAGAAATTCCCTTGGCCCGACCAAGAAAAAGAAAAAATACCTCCACATCCAAAACTGGACTGGTCGACGAACCTGCAGGGAGCCCCTCCTGGTCTGAGCTTGAGGCTCAAACTAGAGCCTTGCCCAAAAATATCCCAGAGGCTATCCCCTTGAACTAACCAAAAATACCTTCATCCCCATCTGACCCCAATTTTTTCTTCTCTAACCCTGTAACCATTGTACCTCCATCTGCTCATGCCGAGCAACCTCTCCTCTCGTGAGCTACTCGGGTGACCATGGAGAATCCCTGGGTACTCCCACACCAGAGTATGCTTGTGAATTTATAAAAAGCCTCCATCTTCCGGACTTTATCCGATTTGTTCAGCCCGAGGCGAGCAAGAACGATCCAAACCATTCCCCTCCAAACCATATTACCGTCTTTGACGACCACCTCAAAGCAGGAATTAGATTTCCTTTGCACCCTTTCTTGGTCGCCGCATCTAAAAAATATAAAGTCCCCCTTTTCCAAATGACTTAATTACATTAGATTTACAAGCGGGTATATAATTTTGTGTACATATTTTAACGTAGAGCCTGTCATAGATTTCTTCTACTTCTGCTACATAATAAAAAAGCAAAAAGGCTCCTTCTACCTTTTCTCGCATCAAAAGACTCATTTCTTGGTTTGCCCCTGCTCAAAAGTCCATGAGTGGCGACCCAAATCTTTCTTCCTACATTCTAGTGAGCCTTGTCCATTTCCCATAAAATGGAAGAACACGACCCTCCCCAAGAACCAGTGTCCACAGAGAAAAAATGCCCTTCTCTCCACCAACATTACTCAGGCTTTCTCAAACAGTAGAGCAAGTTTCTTTGCAACGTAATGAAACTTACAGAGTCAGAGAGGGCGTACTCTTATGTGGGCGTCATTCAGCAACCTCTGTAAATAGCGAAAGGTGTGCTCCAATGGCAAGGCAGCAGAGATGTGTATAAGAGACAGAGCGAAAGGTGTGCTCCAATGGCAAGGCAGCAGTTCTGCTTACCCTCTTTCCACTTCCAGAGGGTCCTTCGTTATGAAATTAGGGTCTCGGTTTGACTTGGAACCAGGCTTGAATTTGGTAGGTTTAACACATCATAAATACTTTTGGTTCTCTAACCTGCATAAAAGAAAATAATAATCCACAATATCAATACCCACTGCGCAGACGGGCAGGACGAGCTCATCACCATCATATCTTCTGCGGGCACATGGATAATAGGTGCGTGCATTTGACATTTCTTGCAAGTCATAACGAGCTCGCCTGCAATTCCCTTCATTCCTGGACAGAAAAACCCAGCTCGCAAGGCCATCCCAACTAACATCCTGCTCTTTGCATGATCACCGCAATACCCCTCATGTATCATTCGCAACACTTCCAACCTTACTTCTCGTGATAAGCACTTCAAGTACTGCCCGAAGTGCGACCTCTTGTACAGACTTCCATTTATTAAACAAAATCATGCCACTGTACTGGCCTCCTTAGTGGATAACTGCATATTCCCTGTGATGACCTTATCGAGAGTCTCTTGAATTGGTGTCCGTAAGTCCACTCTTTCGTCTATTTCCATTACTTCCTTCCCTTTTTCCAAGCTGATGTGAGCTAACTCCATTAATGTAACCTGTCTTGTATCACAAGTGCCCAATGTTCCTGCCATCTTTTCAAGCTAATCTGCCCTAGTATTATCAGCCCGTGGTAAATGTTCCAACGTGAGTTCCTAAAATTGATATACCTCTTTCTTAAGCTTTCCAAAATACTCCTGCATGCGTTAGTCTCTTGCCTCAAAAGATCCATCATATTGGCGAGCTACCAAATGTGAATCAGTGTATGCCTTTACTCATTAACTCCCAGATCGCTTTCCATCTTAATACCTTGCAACAATGCCTCATATTCAGCTTCATTATTGGAGGCCTTAAAACCCACCTTGATCCCAAAATCGAGATCTCCCCTTCCGGGCTAGTTAGAACAACTCATAGTCCCGCTCCCGACATCATAATCGATCCATCTACGTGTAGTAACCATGCCTTTTATTCAGCTTCATTTTCTGCTGAGAGCACCATCTCGTATAAAAAGTCCACTAATACTTGAGCCTTAATCGCCGTTCTTGGCTCGTACACCACATCATACTCGCTGAGCTCAACTGCCCACTTCACCAATTGCCCTGACATATTTGGGTTGCCCAAGACCTGTTTGAGAGCTAAATTAGTGTGTACCTTAACTTTGTAACCCAAAAAATAAGGTCGGAGCTTCCTTGCCATGTGGATCAATGAAAATCCACTCTTTTCAAGTTATGAATAGTTCATCTCGACTCCCCTTAACATCTTACTGATATTGTAAATGGGTTTTTGAACACCCGCTTCTTCCCTGATTAGTACCGAGCTCACCGCAACCTCTCCGAAAGATATATAAAGGATTAGATATTCACCTGGCATGGGTTTAGTTAGAAATGGAATTTCAACCAAGTACTGCTTGAATTTGTCAAAAGCCTCTGCTGCCTCCTTGGTCCATTCAAACTTGGATCCTTTTCTCAAAGTTCTGAAAAATAGGAAGCCATTTTCCACTGAACTAGATATGAAATGGCTAAGTCCTGTGATATCACTACAAAAAAACCCGGCGATACTGACGGCCAAATCCATCAGGATTCCACCAGTATATGAAATACTGACGGCCTCCTGACGGATAACGGTCACCAGTATTTTTGCGGTCAGGATTGTGGAATCCTGACGGGAATATATACCCGCCAGGAATGCCGGTGGTTTCCTTGACGGCTTCTTCCGCCAGAAAAGGCCCGCCAATATTCCTGTCGGCTTTCTCGCCAGCATTACTGGCGGGTTTACCCGCCAGGATGTACTGGCAGGTTATCCCGCCAGTATTACTGGCGGTTTTCTTCCGCCAGTATTTACTGGCAGGTTGTCCCGCCAGGATTTGCTGGCGGGTAAGCCGCCAGCATTCCTGGCGGCTTCAGTCAAAAAAAATCTCTATAATTTTCTTTAAAAAGTTTATTAATAAAATTTCTAATATATTAATTAATAATTAAACTAAAAGTAATAAACAAATAAAAATCCAAAATAAATAATCCACTAATAAAAAAATCAAAACAAATCATTCAATAACTAAAAATCGTTTCACCAATCGAATATATATAAATATCCTGAACTATCCATCTAAATCTCCACCATCTGGACTACGGGGAGGCCGACGAGCCATGGTCCCGAGCAACAGCTTCTTCAATCTGCTGTTGGAGCCTCATCTGGGAACGCTCCTGCTCCTCACGGATCCGCTGAATCTCCAGCGCCTGCTCCTCGCGGATCCGCTGAAGCTGCTCAAGCTGCTCCTGCTGGGAATGCACCTGAGTCTGGAGCCTATGAACATCGGAGGTGGAGGTGGAAGAAGTACTGCAGCCCTTCTGAGTCTTCCCAAAGCATCCAAAGCCATATCGTCGACCCTTCCTA
>BMAC01000371.1:186051-210522 GCA_014905375.1 Phtheirospermum japonicum
TCTGAAACAAGTGATTTATATGCATCGCGTCACTTCGCCAAGGTTTCAAATAAGCAATTACCACCATCACATTTTTTTAAAAATAATTTGAAAACTTAAATAAAATCCCGTGACACCCTATCACGTTTTAAAAATAAGATTTGAAAACCCGCTATTGGAGGGACAAAACCTCCCGGCCGGCGCCGTAACCCACGTCAACATCCGACGGTATACAATCAAACAACACCAATGATAATATTATATATAAAATTAAACCCCGACCGATCACCACGGCCTCCCATACATGAACAATATATATACAAATTTTTTTAAATCCCGGCCGATTCACCACGGCCTCCCATGCATGAACAATATATACACAATATAATGGGTGAATAAACTCTAAATTTGAAAGCAAACCCTAATACTCCAGAATTGAACCCTAATAATCCTAAATTGAACCCTACAAAATTGATTAATCCTAAATTGAACCATAATTGTGTAATTATTACTAAATTGAACCCTAATTGTATAATTATTACTAAAACAAGATTCTTAAATTGAACCCTAATTAATTGATTATTCCTAAATTGAACCCTAATTTTATAATAATTACAAAATTGACCCCAAATTATGTAATAATTACTAAATTGGCCCTAATTAATTGATTGCTCCTAATTATATGATTATTACTAAAATAACCCTAAATTTAACAATAATTATACAATAATTTCATAACAACAATTATATAAAAAAAATACAAATACAAAATATAAATAATAACAGTAAATATATATATATATATATATATATATATATATATATATATATATATATATATATATATATATATATATATATATATATATATATATATATATATATATATATATATATATAAATATTAAACTTACCTTGGGTTGGCGGCGGCGGCAGCGGCGGCGACGGCTGCGCTCGGTGGACGGGGAGGCGACACGGAGGCGAGGGATGGGCGGCGACGGGGCTGGGCTTCTCGGCGGCGATGGCTCCGCAGCAGCTCCTCCTTGTAGGCGACGGGGACGGGCGGCGACGGGCTGGGCTTCTCGGCAGCGATGGCTCCGCAGGAGCTCCTCCTTGTCGGTGACGGGGACGGGCGGCGACGCAAGGACGATTTTTTTTTTCTTTTTCGTTAACACAGAATGAGGCGGGGGAAGGAGGAGGCCCGATTTTAAGGTTGAAATCCTGGCGGGCAAGGCCGTCAGGACTATACTTATACGCTGATGGTCTTGCCTGTCAGCGTAAATTTTTTTATTTTTTTTAATTAAAATTCTTCACTGACAGCCATGGCCGTCAGCATATCCTTTTTGTGTTTTTTTTAAAATCAAAAATATATCCTGACGGTCACACCCGTCAGGATAGTTACGCGGGATAAATTCCCGCCTCATCCCTGAGGGCATGCTGACGGGGTTATATACTGGCGGCCATGACCGCCAGCAAATCTGCCAGCATATAATTCCGCCAGCATACCCGTAAGCATTCCTGGCGGCTTTTTGGCTGCCAGGAAATCCTCCAGTAATGCCGGATTTTTTTGTAGTGTATAACCTACTAATACCTGTACGTCTCTCATCGTTCGAGGATGGATCATCTCTATGACAGCTCGAACCTTCTCTGGGTTCACCTCGATACCTCTTTCTGCTACTATATGCCCAAAAAACTTGTCTGATTGAACCCCAAAAGCACATTTATTTGGGTTCAGCCGCATACGATAATGCCTTAGTATAATAAAGTCCCTCCTCAAGTCCTCCACGTGCCACTCTGCCTTCTTGCTCTTCACCAGCATGTCATCCATATAAACCTCCATAGTTGACCCTAACGGGTCCTTGAACATCTTGTCTACCAACCTTTAATAGGTCACCCCTGCATTTTTTAACCCAAACGACATGGAAACAAAATAATACATACCCGTCGAGTTGACAAAGCTCACATTAAGTTGGTCCTCCTTCGCCAAGGGGACTTGGTGATACCCCTGTGATGCATCCATCATGCTCAATAGCTCGCACCTGAAGTTGAGTCGACCAGTTGGTCAATACGTGGTAATGGGTAATGATCTTTTGGACAGGCTTTGTTTAATTCGCGGAAGTCCATGCACATCCTCCACTTCTGCCCTGGTTTAGGTACCATCACGAAACTAGATAAATACTCCGAGAATTAGATCACCCGGATATGGCCAGCCTTCAGCAACTTTTGTACCTCCTCTTCTATCACCTTGTCCAACTCCACTCTAAAATGCCATCTTTTCTGTCGTACAGGTCGTGCTTCTGGATCAGCATTCAAGTGGTGTTGCGCGACTCAGTAGATGCTCCTAGTAATTACTCGTTTCTAAATGCGAAGATGTCTCAAAATTCCCTTATTATAGCAATCGGCTCTACCTTCACATTTTCCATCATTCGAGTTCCTATTCAGGTAGTACATTCCAGCTTGCCCTCTTCTAATGAAATCTCCATAAGCCCCTCATGAGGTCGGACAAAATTATCCTCCTCCCTCGTATTTTTGGAACCGAGTATTCCTTCTTGCACATCGCCACTTCTCTCTCGTTTCCCTTCACTCATCCATATCCTTACTGTCATCTGATAACATGATCTGGCGACCTGCTACTCCGATATTACCTCGCCCAACTTGTCTCCTGGTGGATATTTAATACTCATGTGGTAGGAAGTGACCGCCTTAAATTCGTTAAGAGCAGGTCTCCCTAGTATAACATTGTAAACTGAAGTGGCCTTGATGATCAAAAACTTTATCTTCTTATTTACTCGCAGCTCGTCCCTTCCCCATGCCACCGGGGGATATATTTCACCTCCAGTGATAACATGTGCGCCATTAAAAGTATAAATAGGTGTTCATACAGGTCATACCTTTACTTTCAAATTCATTTGATCCAAGCAAGCCCCATAGATAATATTAATTGAGCTTCCATTGTTTACAAATACTCTTCAAACTTCATACCTTGCCACCTCGGCCTCAATTACGAGTGCATCATTATGTCTACCTGTAAACCCCATCGTTTGTCTGGACTGAAAGAAATTACTGGTCCTGATGTTGGAGGTCGCCTGTTAATTGCAACAACCTCACACGGTCCTGGGCGAGATGCCTTCACGTGTCGCTTTCGTACATTGTTTGTGTCTACATTCGTTATCCCGCCAGATATCATGTTTATTCTCCTCCTGTTATTCCCAGCAGCTCCCCCTCGTTCAGCCCATTTTTGCCCCTCCTGTCGTGGTTGCCCCTCCGCTTGCGCTTTCGGAGGTCCTCCTGGAGGTGGCGGGGGCAATGATTGTCTTTGTTCGCGAGGTTCCTTGTCTTTGTACACCACCCATTCTAAATGTCCAACTTTAATTAGTCTTTCAATCTCCTCTCTTAAGTGCCTGCATCGCTCAGTTGAATGCCCATAATTATTATAAAACCTGCAAAAAAACTGAGAATTTGGGTTAGTAGGAATTAGTGTGTAACCCTATGGCCACCTGATATCATCAGGTACTTGGCTCTCCATAATTGTGAACACCCTCGCATGGGGGAATGCCAAGGGTGTGAAGTTTGCGTCTCCTCTCCATACTCTTCCTCCATTTATTGCTGCCCTACTAACATCTGCTCCCGTAGTTAGGAGTGCTGGACCAGCTCGCCTAGGGGTGTAATCGAGCCGAACACTGTTAGGCTCGAGCTCGAATACAAAACTCGAAACTCGAGATCGAACGAGCTCAATTTTCTCAAGATTGAGCTTGACTCGTTTGAAAACTCGGCAAGCTCGAGCTCGGCTCGACTCGGTTCGAGTTACATAATATTAATAAAAAAAACTAAAAAGTATTAAATTATATATTTAATATTAATTTTATTATATATTTAGGGTATATATGTAAATAAAAAAGTATAATAAGGACAAAATGGTAAATCTAGCAAAGCTCATTTAGGCTCGCGAGCCTATCGAGTCAAGTATCACTGAGCTCGAGTTCAAGCTCGATATATAGTCGAGTAACTCGAGTTCGGCTCGATTAACCTTGAGTCGATTTTGAGCTTTTCTCGAGTCGATCCCGATTATCTCACGAGTCGACTCGGCTCGGCTCACTTACACCCCTAAGATTGCCTTGTATCTCTCCTAGGCTCTGACCTCCTGGGTGCTACTCTCTCTGATTCTGCGACCTCCTATCCGAAGCGTAATCTATGCTCTTCTTCAGCCTTCTCTACGTGTATGTACTTCACACACCTATCTAAAATCTCCTTGGATGTATGTGCAGGCCGCTTAGCTAGTGATTTCGCAGACCTTCCATCCTCAATCCTTGGTGTAAAGCTCCGCCTTCATCTCGTCCATGACTGCGGGCACTTCCAAAGTAGCCCTAGTAAACAGGGCCACATAACTCTTCAAAGTCTCCCCAGGTTGCTGCACCATTGAAAAAAGATATTGCGCAGTCTTTGCGTGTAACTTGACGCGAAATGCTTAAAAAAGGCCGACTTCATGTCCTGGAAGCTGGTGATCCTCTCGGGTGCTAGTTGATGGAACAAATCCTGTGTTATCCCTCTCAAAGTAGATAAGAAGGCCCTACATGCTACAACGTATGTATATTGCCTCAACACGGTCTCGTTCTCAAAGCTATGCACACATCACGTGTGATGTCTGATATCTCCTCGTAATAGAAATCCAATCACTTGTATCGGAGCGGTAAAGCTGCTCGCAATATCCCTTTTGATCCTGCTCTTGCGGCCTGTTTTTGTAGTGCTCGCACAGCTTCCTGCATATACGCGGGAGGTTGGTAATGCCTCGTCCTCGTCCTCTTCCATATTTCGTTCGGCCTGTCGTTTATAAGATTTCTTTCGTGTCTTGCTACCCAAGAACTGTACGTTATCCTCGTCTGAACACAATGGGTATTCTATCGGGTACCACATCCTTTTTGTGATCCGTGTCAACTCAGGATCCATCATCTATGGTTCCTTTTCCCTACTCTTCTTTTGGCTTGGAGTCAGCTATTCCATCTTGTATTCATCATCGTCCTCCTCCTCGTCAGACCACAATGGGTATTCTATTAGGTACCGCCTCCTTTTTGTGATCCGTGTCAACTCAGGATCCAACATCCATGGTTGCTTTTCCCTACTCTTCTTTTGGCTTGGAGTCAGCTGTTCCATCTTGTATTCATCATCGTCCTCCTCCTCGTCAGACCAAAATGGGTATTCTATTGGGTACCGCCTCCTTTTTGTGATCCGTGTCAACTCAGGATCCAACATCCATGGTTCTTTTTCCCTACTCTTCTTTTGGCTTGGAGTCAGCTGTTCCATCTTGTATTCCTCATCCTTTTCTTTAGACTCGTCATCCTCGTTATCGTCTTTGCCCGCCAAGATCTTCTCTAACTTGCCCGAAGGCACTAATCTCATCAATGTTTCGATAAATCCCTTATCAACATGGCAAGTCCTTCCTTTTGGAAAATCTTTCCACTCATTGGTTCCAACATGAATAGCCTTTTGTTTGGTTATTTATGGGCTCTTTTTTTATTCACCTCCCCATACTTTTTCGCCTTTTCCTTCTATGGCGATGGTGGTGGTGTTATCGTAGTCGTTTGATCCGCTGTCTCCCCTTGAGGTAGACTTTGTTCCTCCTCAACCTGTTTTCCTTTGTCTACCTCTCTTGCCTTGCTCGCCTCCGATTCAAAACCTAAAGTTTGAGGTATGATGGTTCTTCCCTTCATGCTTTTTTGTTGAAATTCTCACGTCTTTTGCTCAAAGACTCGATGTCCCTCTTTCCCACAGACGGCGCCACTTGATGCGACCGAAAAGATTGGTTCACCAAGAAAATAGAGTGCTGACATTGAATACGTGTTAGGCGACCTGATAGATCTCCAGAGAGCTCATGACGACCTGATCCACCTACAAAATAAAACCCAAGCCGGACAGCCCCAACATAGGCCCTTCGATGCTTAAGTCAGTTTTTTTTAAGAGTGATATGCGACAGCTCAAAACGTTAGAAATAAAATCAACTTAGAAAAGAAAGTGAGGCCTGTGTCCTCTTTATATAGATGAGAGACGTATTCCTAATGTAGGGTTCCCGTCTCCTATTCAAACCACAATACCATAAATATCCACCGACTTAAAATTAGAATTTCTCTTGTATACTAAGTTACTATAAATATTAGAACTCTCATTAAATTACCGCAATAACCATGGGACAATAACCATATCCATGCTTGCACATCAGGGCCCATATCCTGTAAACCATAAAGCCCAACTCTCAGTATCGAGCTGTTATAATACCGTTCACCTAATTAGAGATCGCCACCCTCGCATAAGAGCTCGCTACTCCTATACGAGAGCTCGCCACTCCCAAACAGCTCGCCCCCGTATAAAAAAGAGCGCCCCTTCTAAAGGGGAGGTCGCCTCATGAATCCACATAAACCTGCATGTTTACCAACCTATAATATTTGATGTCGTATCAGATGTCTTGTACTATTCTTTGGATTTCTCAAAGATCTTTAGAATTCTTATAAGAATCTGATATCAATTCGCTGCAATTGGATCTATTGATAAGATTTATGAGCTGCATCCCTATGCTTCATCAGATCAATTTTTTAATATTTGATTTACCCAAAGATAACTTAAGGATATGCTTTTGGTTTATCGCACTATCTCAAGGTTTTCCTATTGACTCCTGCAAGGCTTGTTCAACATATCGGTTGTTCCAATATGTTATTTTCTCTTGATATTCTAATTCGTATATTTCCAAATTTTGAAAAAATACCTGAAATAAATACATCTCGAATAATAGTTTAGATCCATTTTTAGAAATAAAATTTTTAATGTTAGCCACAAATTAAACCGGGCAAATGAAACCATGAATACTTGTCAAATATTGAGGGGTTAGGGGAACATCGAATGATTCCCAAACGCAGCCTAAACTGAACATGTCCACAGTGCCAGCACGGGCAGCACCGACCCTCAAAAACCCGCTAATAAAGTAAAATGAAATTCAGTTCAAAAGGTAAATGAAAGAATCGAGTTATTTCAGTTCCCGCCATTGTTACCTGCACTCCGTCCTGCCAATCAGCAACGCTCTTCAACCTCTCATTCTAAATTCCACATTTCCGCCGATTCAATTGATATAATTCCGAGTCTTTGGTCTCATAATCGGATTTTGGCGAAGTGCACAACAATCGGCGTAGCCATGGAGGACGCTCGCCGATGGAGCGTGACATACACGAAGCACGTTAAGCAGAAGCGTAAAGTTTATCAAGACGGGTTTCTAGAGCATCAATCCTCTCTCCATAAGGTTTTTCATGTTTTCCTTCTCTTGCTTCGTATTTAGGATTTTTGTATGTATCTAAATGTTTCTATTTCGGGAGGATATCTTCTCATCCTTGCTTATCATCGAACTTTGTAGTTTTTATTTTTTTGATTGAGAATAGCAGATGTTAATTTCTGTAGATTATTGATTTCGGTGTTGATAATTTGGTAATGCTTACATTGGGTGGTTATATGTGATTTACATTCCACTGGCTTTATGCGCGTGTGAGAGAAGGGATAATTAATTTTAAAAAATGTGGAAATATTAAAGTTTATTTCCAAAGTTGTAATTTGATTTGATTTATGGTTGTCTACCTTGATAATAATCTTTTTTTTTTTAGCATTACTTTGTTAATAATCTTATTATTGAATTCCTTGCTGATAACTGTTGTAAGGAAAATCTTAAGCATTTCGATGTGTTTTAACTAAAAACTCAGATACTGCTCAGTGATTAGTTTCTGAAATTAGTTTATTAATTTTAACAAGCTAAAGGCTGGACAATATTTTCAGTTCATTCTGGATTCTACTTCAGTTGTACTATATTCAACTAGGTTTGTTTTATATTTTTGTCCGGATAGCTGTCATGAGATCGTAACGTGAGCCATTACTGAGAGTTTTCATCGATTAAACTATCAATTAGTGATTTATTTTAATATTTTTAACTAGCTTCAGCCTTGAGATAGAATCGGTGTTGGCCACCGTCCATGTTTGGTTCTTATCTGAATTGGCTTGTGTGGTTTATAATATATATATATATATATATATATATATATATATATATATATATATATATATATATATATATATATATATATTGTAATTTATTTATCCTGGAACAGGTCTTGCTGTATGATGAATGGGACAAGCTTTTGGAAAGCAGGTTTGTGAAGAAGGAGGATGTTATCAAATCTGGTGAAACACTGACTTCGGATTCTTACCTTGTTGACATTGGTGAACTATGTGGAGATTATAAACCGACATCTACCGTGAATAGTCTAGAAAAAAAGGAAAAAGTTTCAGAAAAACCAGGTTCATTGCACATACACGGTTCTCAGAGTAAATCGACTCCTGTTGGTATTTTTTTATTTTTTTTTTAAATTATCTTTATTTATTACGCAAGTTGGTTATTGTTAAATTATTCAAAAAGTTAAGGAATCAAGTCTCTAGTTGTATTCAAACCACTCTTCTGTCAAATAACTCAGAGTTTGTTTCCTTGAAAAGATAGGAAGCCTCTTTTTGGGAAGACTAAAGGACGACCTATCAACTTAAGCCCATCGGCAAAACTTATCAGAGGTTTGCTCAATCATCTCCACTGTTAGATTTTCAAAGCATGATAAGCGATCATTTTTACCCACAGCTTGGTGGTCGTGGAGTGGTACAACTAAGAGTTGCATAAATGCATATTGTCTATATAGATCAAATGTAACCAAGATTAAAGGCATGAATCAATAGTTAGTGGAGTTACAGTATTTTCTGACCTTTCAGATTTCAAAAAGAGTGAAGCGAACAAGTGTGTTTCTTCACCAAATTGTATGGATATGACAAAAACCACTACAACAGGTGAGTTTTAGCCTAATCATGCATCTGAAAGCATTTTAATTATGTGTCCTGTTAGATTTTTGAAACTATCTATTTTTCCCTAACTTTTGAAGACGATGCCAAGATTATTTCTTGAAGAATAAGCATTTTTTATTTATCTTTTAAGAATGGCAGGTCTTGTACACGACACAAGTAACACAAAAGGTTAAGAAGTTTCATGATGGATTCTTACAACTCATAGTTCGTGGATCACAAGGGAGGCAGGTATCAACAACTGCATATTTGTTTTTTGTGTCTATATAACATAGTATATAATCAGATGAACACCTTCTTAGAAGATTTTAGTGTGGCAGACTCATGGCTATACATTATCTTTTGTGTACTATTTACTCTGTTGTTTGGCCTAAGGGGGGAGGGATTAAGTCAATCTTATGGTGGCATCAGTTCTCTGCGAAGCTATTCTCCGTTTAGGCACACAGGAATACAAGCATTTACTATAGAAGCTTGCAGAATTTATTCTAAAAAAGGTGGTCTGGTTATACTTGGATGCAGATTTGTTACTGTTATTAGTTATATCACTGAAAGAATAGCGGGAGTGGGAATTAAGGAAGGTATGGGTGCAACTTCTTGTAATCAATCTTCCTAATCCGGAACAAACTGTTTTCTTCTGTCTTTTTCGTTCTTCCATAAGCTTCAATGTTTAAAGTAAGAAGAAGAAGCTCTAAAATTGTCTGGAGACTGGAAATTTTTGATTTGGCTGACTTCCAGTGTGAAATTTAATCAGACCTTTGTTCCCCTAATCTCAAGGGTATGCTACACAATGTTCGCTGTTGTCCTGGGTTTTATATATCAGTTATTATTGCATGAAATCACTTGTGCAGTTTAGTGATTTTTGCAATGATATATGATTCACGGGGACAGATTTCTTATTTGCAATAATTGGTTGTCCAATATTATCTAAACTAATGTTGACGTATTTTCTAATTTATTTTCATGCATGCAGGTTAAGTTGTATGATACAAACAGGAGACACTTGGATGGCAAGTTTCTGAAAAAGGATGAAATAGTTTGCTCTGGTGAATCACTAGCGTTTGAGGGTCATTTAGTAGAGATCGGAGAGCTGGAAGGAGACCATAAACCTGTAATTGACTTAACCCATCAGGGAAAAAACTGCAAAACAGTTGGAAAACCAGACATGGTTAATCACTCAGCCAAAATCCCAACCAACAAAAAACTTCCTTCCAGTAGGTCCTCTGTTCCCCATATATTAGTAAAATGCACTATTGTATCTCTTCTGATTTCAATTCATCTGTAACTGTTTAACATCTTTACTTGTCAAATCTTTAGATGATTTTGAAATGGATGAACTGGCAGCACAGTGAAGTGATTTTAAAATGTTAGATTAGTTTACCCAAGGAGGACTTGTAACTTAATTGTGTTTTTGATGGTGGTCACAATTTACCTGTAGCTTCAGTACATTATGCGAAGTTTCTGTTGTCATTTGCTACATGCCTCCTTTTCCTCATGCATTTTACTGGCATTAGTGTTTGATTTCAGTGTCATTTTATTGAGGAGTTAATATAAATCTTTAGTCATAATTTTTGTCCAGCAGTCCAAAGGTTTTCTTGTGGTAAATTATCATAGCGATCTGAATCTTCATTTACTTCTTCCAAAATTTATGCAAGTACTTCCAATTCATTTTACAAGTGAAATGAAAGTAACTCTTGCATCCCTCTTCATTACTTGGAAATTTGCTTTACTTTTTATCTGATCCTCGCATTTAATCCCTCCTTTTCCTACATATATTGGCTTGGATACCAGGAAAAATTCCAGACAACACATCTTCAGGGCGATTAACCATCCTTAGTGAGTCGAGCTCCAAGGTTGAAAATGCCAAATTAAGTTGGAGGAACCCTGAAAATGAACCTAAACGTGCAGGTAAGAGGTTCCTGGATCTGAATGTATTACCTCAATCATATACAATAGAAATCCAGGTTTTCTTTTGCCTGAAACTACATTTCAGAAGATCTTACTGTTTGAGCAGTCTAATACTCATATGATCTCGGCCTTTGTGTTTCATGTGTTTTGATTTCGGAGCCCATCTTAATAATTAACTATTAACAACAATCGAGTCTGATATTATGTAGATCATTTTCAAACATAGTTATGAGCAGGCTCTGCAATATGTAATGTTATACATAACACCAGTACTTGTGTGTCGCCATCTAAACCCCCTGTCCAGAGAGCAATATGCAGTGTCCTGGATATTTCTTAATAACATTTGTTTTCTTCAAACCAGTTTCTTGAATATTCATACACGTACGATGAAAAATCTTTCTCCCATTGTTATTCGATCATCTTATAGATTTATGCATAACACTATAATTTGGTTTCAGTATATGAGTTGCACAAGTACTTAATATGAATTTGGTTACCTGTATAAAACTGGTTCTCCTGGTGATCGCAGAGATCTGATAAATTTTCTTTAGTATCTTACATTAGGGGAACTGCATTTTATTACTTTATTCATTCTATATTTGGTTGATAAATGTCTCATGCAACTTTGCTAAATTTTGACCGAGTCACACTGTTGGGATTATAATCTCCCATGAAGCTTTTGTAGATATTTGCACAGCAAACTCTCATTTCTAAATCTGCCGGCTATCACCCTTATTTTTAAAACCTTCTCTGTTTTTCACTGAAAATTTACATATATGCTATATTATTTGGTTCATTCAGCTAGAGGCAGTGTATACAGATGGAAATGATTATTTGTTTCACATAAATCCTTGCTTTTTCGTCATTTAAATTATTTGACAAAAGAATATATGTATTGTCCCTACTAAGTGTCAAAATAGACAGATGATTGTTTACATTGCTTTTTAATGACCATTTTAAGCAGATTTTGTGGTATTTTCCTCTATTGTCCTTCAATTGGAAACTGATTTTTTTCCCCCTTTGACAGTCCATGACATCTTGTCCTTTCTCAGACAACCGAATATGAGAAAGGTTGTCATGATGAATAATCCATTGGTGGACGACTGCCTTGAATTGCAATCTTCAAATGTTCATTCTGATATCAAGGATCATCATATAAAAGAATGTGTTGAAGATTGCAGTGGAAGTGCACAAGAGGAGTTGAGAGAAAATGCCTCAGATCAGGATGGCAGACTTAAGGCTGTAAAAATTGAATTTGTTGACGTCCTTGTTGCTGCTGATGAGAATTGCACATCTTCTGAAAATGACTCTGGTTCTTGTCTGGGGTAAGTATACTTATATCTTTGTCTATATTTATACTACTACTAAAAGTGTGAACAGATCGATAGGTTCTTTTTAATACTTTTAGTTTGACATAGCAATCCTTTCGACATAGTTAGTGTTGATGTGGGAGTTTTGCGTGTCGCACTTGTCAAACCAAAGAAATGGGTCTTGTGTTAACAGTCTTTATATTAGGATTAAGAAGAGAAAATAAGGTTGATTTTTTTATTTTTTATCTAGCTTGGGGCAATAAATGCTTTATTTAATATTCAAGACACTGCGTATTAATAGAGTATTAATTGATGCATGTTTAACAAAATCTAACTCTCTTTTTTTTTTTTTGTTTTTGTTTGACAGATTAGATACAGCAAAGTCTGAGGGCCAAAAACCAATTGCATCAGCAACTCTCACTAAATCAAACGAAAATGGAGAACCTGAAAATCCTCCTGAAATATGTGCATTTGAAGGCAAGTTACTTTTTTAACATTCACCTCCCTCTGACTGTTCATTTCTGATGCTTTAGTTCATTTTTTTTTTTTGCAGAAATAAAGACTGAAACAAATGCTGCAGCAACATTGAGCTCCGGTACATTACCCAAGGTGAAATATGGAAACTCCCTAAACATGCTTACTAAATTCTATTCTGGTTTAGATTTTGTGGTCACTAAAAACCATTAGAAGGCTAAGAAAGTAAGTTATCTAAATTGGACTTAAGAATTAACATTCAGATGAAATTCCTAAATATTGCAATCCATTTTATGAGGAAAAATACAGAGCTGCTTAAGGGAAGTTCAATCACCACCTGTTGCAGAATGTGCTCTCCCTCTTCGTGAATTGATATTGTACTAAAATAGAAAGTTGGTTCTTCTTGGCAGCTCTCAGAAGACAAGGGAAGCAATTCTAGCAGCCACGACGCAGGTTCTAGTATTGGTGATGTGGCATCAAATGATTATACATCTCATCAAACTCTCAAGATGAATTCCCGTTCAAAGGCAATGGTAATGGATGATTTCCCGAGTTTTGACCTCGGAATTTAAGAAGAGCCAAAAGATTCTCCATGGGCTCCCAATGAATCGGTTACAGTTGTGTGTTGCAGATTTCATTCTTTTATGTCGTCATATTTGTACAAATTCCTTGTTTGGGATCATTTTGTTCTAGTTTCATGTTGCTTTCCTATGGTTCCTCAGTTATATACTCATGGACTTATAGTTACATTCTACTCGATCTCGCGATAAAAAAAAAGGGTTACATTTTAATATCTTCCAAGTTTGTAGATAAGACAGTTTAGTTGTTTTTGTTCGCAAACTTGTCATGTAGGATTATGCTTAATTTTCTTGAATGAGTTTTTTTTTAAAAATAATTTAAAGGACTGATTGTGTTTCTGCAATAGATAAGATTAGAAAATATAATGTTATAACTATATATTTGTTAGTTATCTAATATGTTGAAACACGAGATGAATAGGAGATATGAAATTATGAACTATTGGAAAAGAAAGTTATCATTTGATATTAAAAAATGTGCTTCCCCATAGCCATTCATTTGCAACAACCTTGTTAAGTATTTGAAGACACAATAAATAGCATTGCAGTTTGCAGGCCACCGACCATCATTTCAGAAGTATTCCCATAACTCCCTGCGCTCCAATATTTAAGTTTTGTATGTTGCTGCTGCTAGAATATTTTCTATCTGCACATTTTTTTCCAGTATAATTGAAGATTAATAAACAAAATTATATATCACAATGTAAATTTATTACCAATATTATAAATATAAATATATATATATATATATATATATATATATATATATATATATATATATATTTAAAAGAAAAGAAAAGAAGAAGAAGCAATAATACATCAACTATTATGTTCTATACTGTTGTTTAGACAAGAAAATGAAGCCGACTTGTTGTCAGACTTCTATAAAAGCCCGATTTTCTATAACCATATATGTCCTGAATTCGAAAAACTAGTAACATCCATAAATAGAAAACAGTAATAGAGTTTCACTTGTGCAAATACTAAACTAAACATTCTCATCGTCCTGCAATCGACCCTGGTACGATTTTATTTTCTTGACCAGTGCACGTCGAGCAAGGCTTTGAAGAGATGCTTACTTCTTTTAGTATTAGGTTCAGACTCTCTCTCACTGTTTGTAGTCTCAGGTTTCGAGCGCACTAAGATTGCTGCTCGCGGCACTGACGGACTCTGCAGTTATAGAAGGTGCAATTCACTTTTATTAGTATTTTATAATTTTTTCTATAGTATGTGATTAGCAAATCAAACACCGTTTATTCAAATGATCAGGTCAATACCACGTGTATAAGATGATGCAATTTACAATGAAACATTGTAGGGGATAAATAGAATAGGAGGTACAAATTGATCTTAAGTATAAAATTGCTTACTCGTTGTTTATGGTCAAACAGACCAGGAGAGACTGATCTATTATTAGCAACCGATCCTGACCTATTGAGCGAGAAACGAAGTGGTGAAGCCGAGCGCTTTCCTGTTTTTTCACATAAATTAAATTAGACATACACACAATAATCTAATCAAAACATAGCAAATGAATAATCTAATCGAGCATTTACATTTGAAATTAGTTGGTTAGCAATATAATACGTGTATACACTAACCGGGCTCTTTGTTAGACGCGAGCCTTGTGAAAGAAAAATTGACGGGCCTTGGAGACGATTCAGTTGAAGAGATTCTCGAGAGCCCTTTTTTTCTGCATTAAAAAAAAATCCCATGTTAATCGAGATTGATATGGCAAAGCCGAGGCGCGAAGAACAATTAGACGCGCGCGCGCATTATTTTCCATGTCAGCATATATACCTTAAAAATGGCAACGGTGGTTTTGTCACTCCTGATTGGAAAGCTTTAGCGAATGGATTATTATTGTCTGCATAGGAATTAATAATTTAGTTTACTGTCGAATTTGAGAGTTTTTTCTCATATGTTCAATAATACGTCTAATATATACATGACATGAAATTGACAAGGATTTACCTTGCTTGGGTTTGTGTTTATCAGACTGGGTGCACGAGTTGAAATTTGTACATGTCGACTTTGGTTTGCCGATTTGAAGTTGAAGAGCCTCTGCAGCTGTGAGATGAAAAAACATGCATTCAAGTAGTAAAAAAACATTGTAAAAAAAAAAGAGTGGAGAAAAACATAATTACGTACGTGGCACAATGTATTGCTTGTGGTGCTTTGGAGCTTCGATCATCAACGAGTGTTGTGATACGCCTTTCAAGTTGACTAATCCTTGAAATGTGCTCAATCTCTATAATCCCATCAACATGGAAACAATAAATAAATAAAAATGTAGTTAATTAGTAAAAATAAAACGACTTAATTGTGTAATTACCTGTTCAATGCAAGAGAATCTAGCATTTGTTGCCAAGAATTCATTAGTCTTTTCATCCAAGAAGCTGTTGAGTTTATCAGTCACTGAGCCCAAATGGTCAATAGTATTTACAAGAGCTTTAGCAACGTAATCTTTCGACGAATGTATCACGCTGCCACACATAATTAACAATTTTTAATTAAAAAAAAGATTAAAATTTAAAACACACGATAATAAAACAGAATTTCATACGATTGTTGACGATTTTCTTCGTCATAGGATGACTCAAAATACTCTGCTGCTGAATATAACTGTTTTCTCAAATTTTTCAAGTCCTGAGAAAAACAAAAGGGGCAGATTTTATTATTTTAGACATACAAAAAAAAAACAAAAAAAAAAAAAACATTAAGATAATGGTACTAGAAATAGAGTGGCACCTTCAAGCTATCTTGAAATTCCAATTTGTTCTGAATGAAGATTTCATCAAAGTTAGATACCATTCTTGTTGATGTTAACTGTTTTGTTTTTTTAATCCTCTGTTTGAGAATTTCTTGAACCCAAACAGACCTTTAACTGCCAATAGCCCAACAAAATAACAGAAATGGTATGCTTTTGAAGTTCTTTCAACTATCTAAAACAAGCAAAAAGAAATAATGAAAAAATAAATCATCAAACTAAAAAAGGAAAATAGAAAATTGTTCAAAGTACCCATCACCATCATATTTACTCACCATTAATATCACCAAAAGACATAAATTTGTTAGTGAATAAATGGAGTGTGCGGAGAAATAGAAGCTACTATATATGCATTAATGATGTGAGAGAAGTGAAGAGCACGAACCTGCAGTTATTGGCCACCACAATTGTTGATATCATCAAAAAAAAAAAAAAAATTAAAAAAATTGGGATATGGAAAATGAAGCTAGTTTATATATAGTTTTTTGGAATTGAATAGTGAGAAAGATGAATTGAAGGCAGTGTTATAAATATGAATAGAATTAGAAGACTAATTAAAGAAAAATATAGGCAGTTGAGAAAAGCCTGGAAACTAGACGGGCATTTTTAGATTATTGTCAAAATCAAATACTTTTTTGAAACAATTCCAATTCCTGGATTTAAGTTTCTGTAATATATGAAAAAATCAAGGAGTGTCTAAGTAATCGTCACAGCATTTTACAATTGTTGAATTCGGCAGTTGGATATTGGTAGTTCCATAATAGTATTTCATAATTTCATAGTAATAATAGAAGCAGCATTTTAGATTGCAATAATTGAATATGGGTAGCTTTCATAATTGTATCACCAATATGCAATTCTGGAGTGTGGAATTTTGACTTTAAGTCTACGTTAGATTATTGGAAAGGATACAAATTAACCTTTTTGGCAACAAGTTAATTGAATTTCTTATAGATTATGGTGGATATTCCAAATTCTAAATCCAAATTGTTACCTTTCTCATCAGCACAGAACACATATTTCAAAATGTTTGATGTATTAATAATAAGATTTTTATTCATTATCTGAAAATATATATATATATATATATATATATATAATCAAACTGTAATGTAACCAAAAATCGAATCTTACACTGTTACACAGGCTGACACACCCAAGAACCTTTTCTTTAAAATCTTGTGACACTTTGCAGGTAATACAACCAAAACCAAACCACTTTCCCGTGTCCTCAACATTTTCTACTTGGTTTGTAGGTTTATTTTTTAAATTTGGTAAATATTCGTGTTAGGTCAGAATAACGAGTTCTATTAGGCTATTTGACTCAATAATATAATGTATTGGTTTTTGGGAAATTCTACAGTTAGGTCAACTAAACGGTATTCCCATAGCAATTGAAGTTATGGATTTTTCAGTTTATGGGGGGTAGTATGGGATCCGTAGTAGGGGAGAAAATCACCCGTTTGATTGAGTACGCTACAAATTAATTTCTACCTCTTATTATAGTGTGTGCTTCGGGAGGTGCCCAGATGCAAGAGGGAAGTTTAAACTTGATGCAAATGGCTAAAATATCGTTTGTACCCCATGTATTTTAAATTATTAGATCATCCACTACATAAAAAGTGAAATGATCTAACGGTTTAAAACTATGAGGTATGGTACATTGGAGCGCACTATAGAACTTCCATGATTTTTGTACTCTAAAGTATTAATTTTTCATAAGTTTCCGACCCGTGGTATGATATTGGTTTTTGTAACAAGAGTGTTGTCCATTATATTTTATCATTTAATTAATAGGCAAACACTTGTGTTAGGCCTTAGGCCATCTGACCCGATACTATAATGTACTGGTTTTTGTACTATGATATATTGGTTTTTTACTCGAAAGTATTGATTTTTAAAAAATCTCTCACCCGTAATATGATGTATTGATTTTTGTACTATGATGTATTGACTTTTGTACTATAGTGTATTTATATGAAATTTTGGCCTAATATATGATCCGTTAGTATGGCCTGACAAGAGTGCTGCCCTTATTATTATTATTATTATTATTATTATTATTATTATTTTAAATAGTTATGACCAAGTGCAAGGAGAGAGGATAACAAGAATGAAGTAACTCAATTGGTTTGGACTCTAGATATTTTTCAATTTATATGATTTGGTCAAACTATATGTATTATATATATATAGAGGGGTGAATCCAAATATAACGTCATTATATGCGAACTAATACTTTTATTATATACCAACAATGCTTATTATACAATCACAGTGCTTTAATAATATTTTCAGTTATATACACCAGTATTGCTTTTATTAGACAATCCTATTGCTTTTGATCAAATAAGGAAATATACAAAAAATTTGATCCATCTATTTAATTAGATTTAAAACCTATAATTGACCCTAAATTCACATATAATGACACGATTCTCATTTGAACCTAATCCTATATATATATAATTTTATTATTATATAAATAAATGCCACTTGCACAAAATGAATGATGTTGGCTTTATGCATTGGAGATAATTTTTGAAATCAAAATTTATTCTTTTAACATTCATCTTATGTTGATAGATATTATATTATTTGATTGACCTGTGTTAAAAATTGTTTAGCGTCAAAAGATTAGTATTGAAGATGCTCTTATAATGACTAGGTGGCGATGTACCGTATGATACTCATTTCGTTTAAAAATGATGTGACATATTACAGTTTGTGTTCTGTAATACATAGTTAATTTTCATTTCCATGTATACATAAGTTTGTCTAATTATTTTATAATCACAATACTCTATTCACATGATCAATTTATTAGATGCACTTGGGTGTATCATATAAGGTGTACATGATTCTAATGTGTGATGATATATATATATATATATATATATATATATATATATATATATATATATATATATATTCTGTGCAATGGTATATATATGTTTTGTGCGATGATATATGTATGTTTTTGTGTGTCCAGTGCGTCTACAAGCATGGTCCACTTGTTCCCTTCTGCGTAATGATATATGTATGTTATGTGTGATGATATATAAATATTTTGTGCGATGATATATATATGGTCCACTTGTATCCCTTCTGCGTAATGATATATGTATGTTATGTGTGATGATATATATATATATATATATATATATATATATATATATATGTTCTGTGCGTATTTATGTTGCCAACAATTATATTTATCACACACAACATTCATCATACAGAACATATATGTATTATCGCACAAACGTACATATACCATCACACAGAATTGAGTTTGTGCACCATATACCATCTTATTTACCTAAACAAAGAGCATTTCCAACATTAAAATGTAGTTATAGTAAAACACATGACACATGCACCATTTGATATTAAATATTGTGATTACGTATGATAATTAATGTAGCCACAATGATAGAGAAGACTGTAGTTCATCCACATACATTCACCGGTTAAGAGTAGAGCGAGAATATTTAATTGATGATTTCAAGTTATTAATTTATTCTTGTATTTTCTTTTTTCTATATTTAGCTATTTAGTTTTTTTTTTTTGACAATATTTTGGATTGTTCCATTATGTATTGAAGATGATATTTGAATTTTGATGTTGTGGATTTAAAATTCATCTGATGAGGTTCAATTATTAATCACTATATCTTAGCATTGAAAATAATTTACAAGTAATTATTAAACACTTGACATAATTTATCCAATCACTACATTTTAGTATCGAAAATGCTACAACTTTTATGAAAGTCGAGTAAACAATGAATGAGTAATTAATCCATTAAACATAAATGGTATAGATGAAAAATGCAATACTTTTATATATATTATCCAAGATCGTAACCTTATTTTTGTAGGAAGAGGATGTAGTAATTAATTAAATATTGTAGTATGTGGCACATTAATTAAATCGTTAATTATATTTATTTATTTTAAGGTGAATAAGTTCTTAATAGAAAACCTCTTTTCTTTGAAATCGAGTTCACAAAGTTGTAAAGTCGCCTATATTTATTTTTACAATTACGGGTTAATTTTAATAAAACAAATATATGTCAGCCTTTTTTCTTCCGCCCTCCCCCAACCTTAATGTTTTTTGTCTTTAAGAAATGACGATGAGCTGCTATCCACTTTGGTAGTTAATTACAATTTGTTTTCTTGGAACATGCACATTTAGAGTGTTGCAAACACTAAAAAAAATAAAAAATACCGTTCCTTGGCTTTTAGGAAAAAAGAAGAGTATTTTTTTCTTTCTTAGAAACTAGTATTTTTCTTTCTTAAAGTGTTTTAGGGATTAATGTTTCCCTTAATTAGTTACAAGCAAATTCATTGCGTGAACAAAAATTAGGCAAATAATTACGTACTTATTATGTACGTAATACGTATTCTACTGTCAAATATACACTTAAAAACTAAACGAATATTCATTTAAAAAGCTATGAATATATCGTTCCAATAAAAATTAATGAGCATTCAATTGAGTTTATAGTGAAAAAGTATAATATAATATATTTGTTACAAACGGAATATTCAATCTAAACTTAAGTTGCACGGTCACGGAAATTAGACATGAGACACGATACGAATACTCACTTATGACACACATTATAACATAAAATATAGAAAACAACACGATGAAAAATCATAATTTCAAGTATTCTTGCATTGAATATCAAAGTAATAAATCTTTGTAAAATAGTGAACACTCAATTAAAAAAACTCATATACCTGAGAAAAATCAATAAACATTATGTTAAAAAGGTAAAAAATCTCAAATACCTGAAAAGATTAATGAATAATATGTTAAAATCAATATATACTAAATAACAAACGAAATAATATTTTTGTTAAATTATAATGAATATTGCTTAGTGGAGTATACAATTAGATATTTCAAGAAATACGTATCACGAATGCAAATATTATGGAATCTTCTATTTGAAACATTTTCAAGTATCATAACAACGAAAAAAGAAAGAAAACTGAAATAATATAGGAAACGACTACGGTACTGTAAATTTTGAAGGTTTATGATTTTGAAAAAAGTCTCAATTTTATGATGTTGTTATTCAATGTTAACCAACACTGACTACCAACATCAACCAGAGTTAAAATAAAAATATGCAGCGAAAATAAAACTTAAGAACACAGCAAATTAAATTCACTTCACAAGTAAAAGTACTTGTGAACTTGGGTGTACAAACCCGAAAACTATATTACTTTCTTGTTCACGATCAATACAAAAATATGAAGTAATATATGGAAACTAAATATCAAAAACTTGATACTAAATACTTGTCACCGTGATAATAAGATCTTCTCTGTTTGTTACGCAACTTCGAATAACTTCTTGATCTCGAACAATGGCTCCAAGTAGCTATCTTGCTTGTGTTCTTCCTTGATACTTTGCGTCGCCCGTTCCTTGCTTTTCCGTGCGTTTCTTGGTTGTGGCAAAGATTAATTTGTCTTGTGTCCTTGTGTTGTCTTAAATAGACAAGTCCTAAAATCCTAGTCTTGATAAACAAGGAAAATAAATCCTAAACAAAATATAGGAAACTAATTAAAGTCTTAATCATAAACTAGGAAACAAATAAAGTCTTAAATCTAGTTCCCTAATTTATTTTGAGCCCAAGAAAGGCAAACAACTAAATAAGGGATTATTCCCAAGAATAAAATTTTCAACAATCTCCCTCTTTTGCCTTTCTGGACAAAATACCCAAGACGCATGAAAATGATCAAAAGACTAAAAACTCCCCCTAAATTGGAAACTCCCCCTAAATGAAGTAACCATTGAACCATATTCACAGCAGCGTCTTCACATTCTTCTTCCCCTTTTTGTTCTGAAAGCAAAAGGACTTCAACAAACGAGTCCCGAAGCGCCTGGTGCTGTGCAACCTGGTTATCAAACAAAGTAAAACGGGCTCGAACAAACGGAGCAGAAAAATGAACCATATTGGTACTGATGTTGGGAATATCAGAACCAACACCGGACATGACACCAGCTCGAAGAGGTGCCTCGGTGCCTAAAGAAGGTAATCAGAGTCTGCTTCATGATAACAGCAACGGGGATTTGGCGCTCAGCAATCATGCCTCAATTTTGAAATCCCAAGAACAGCTCTTCAGCTTCACCCGTCAAGAACCTCCTGGAGAGTGGTTCCAAGTCCTCAATATCGACGTCTTGAGACGGAGCCTCATCAAAGCTAGCAGAGTGGTCGGAGGCAGTTGTTGACATCGGTGCACTAGCAGATGGAACATTGTCAGAATCAGAGCTTAGAGAGGTGACTCAAACTTTTGTGCACCCCATTTTAATAAATAATTTAAAAGTACGTCAGTTTGCTCGCAAGTGTACGAGGTAACTGTAGGGTGATGAGTTTAACTCGAGTCGTATCTCTCGAGAAAACAACTGTTCGGTCTTTCGGATGTTTTTTCTCAATTACGAATAACATACATATACATTTGGGGGGTTTGAATAAATTGATTCGATCATTATAATTAAAGCAATAATTAAACTAAAGCTATTTAAACTAATTATTCTAACTAAATTACCAACTACGAGTAATAATTAAACTACTAGAACTTAAGAACTAAGAATTTAAAGCAACGAATCTAAAAGRATGAATATAATAAATTATCACTAAGCAATGTATCATATGAATCTAAGATTAACGAATAACTAAGCGTAAATCAATCGCATAAATCAACTAAATTAACCAATATCCAATATCCAAGCATAAGAAACAATTAAACTAATTAAAACTAGAATTAACTAAGAATTTATCTAAGCAATTAACTAGAAAATTATCTAAGAGTGTAGAMAACTTATTGAAGCTAAGAAAGCTATGAAAAGCTCCAGCTATTSCGGAGTTTGAACGRTGATCTTGGGCGAAGATGGATTCTCGAGCGCGAAATTGGTGTTTCGGACGCGTAGAACTTRGATCCTTGATCCGCGTCTCCAAATCTTGTTATAAGACGTGGATTTATTGTTTTTATGAGCTAAGGAACCTTAGGGTAGATGTATCTGTCGTGGCACACCCTCAAAACTCGAAATATGAAGGGTTTATATAGGTTTTGCAAGTCTTGGCGCTCAAGAAACCCTAATTTCCGAATTCTGGGCCGTCGCGTCGACGGAGCGTCGGCAGAGCGTCGACTGACGCGAGCAGGTGATCGACGGATGTCGGCAGTCTTGGTCGGCAGCGCTCGGCAGATCTGGTCAGCAGGTGCGGGCGTCGGCTGGCAGGTGCGTCGACGGGGTGCGTCGACATCGACGCTTCAGCAGCTAGTGTCGACTTTGGTGCGTCGACATCGACGCTTCAGAACGTAACGTCGACAGAGCGTCGTCCTTGCGTCGACTGACGCCGACCATGGCTCGCGGCACGGCCCGCGTCGATGGTGCGTCAACGCGACTGAGCGTCGGTCTCCGTTTCTCGATCCTTTGCTACTCGTTTCACCGGAAAGTTTGTTCTTCTACTCCTGAACACTGAACTTCGTCTTTTACGCGCTAAACTCTTTCGGTTACTTAGCTGTAAGGTGAAAAACAACGAAACATCACCTAATTGCATCAATTAAGATCAAAATGAGGTAAAATAAGCTGGGATTATAAAATTACGGAATTATGCTTAAATCATCCAACTTATACCAAAAAATAAATATAAAAACGAAATAAAAAGCTAATAAAAATAAGGACAAATCTACTCTAATCAACTACCCCACGCTTTATTGGTTTGTTCGTCCTCGAACAAACGATGATTTCAAAGTATAACTAGAATGAAAATCAGTTCAAGCAAAGAGTCGTGCGTTGCTACATAGATAATTTGAAAATATAGGTACAAGTCACACAACGTCAAACACTCAACCATTATTACATTGTCGCTTCAAAATAAAATCATGCTTCCTCACGAAGGATAATATATAAAAGTACGCTCAAAATCACTCAAGTATTTTCTGCATGGGACGTGTATACACTCAAATCATCCAATTACAAGCACAGTAAATAAGCACAGAAAATCAATCTCTTTTCYATCGCAAATTAAGTGTGCTGTCAAAACTAAGAATCGGAAAAGGTCTTTACGGGTTGTAGTGTAAGGCTCTTTGGATGGGTGTGGAATATATAAGTCGTGTGGCTAATCGCTCACTTAACCTAATCTAATCGAGAAGCACATTGCTTCACCTCGTACAAAAATAAAAACCTCACTTAGCTCTCATAACGTAGCCTTTAAATATAAGCTATTTCCCAACTCGCAAACCATAAAACCGACTGAAAGCTCAAACCACTTAATCACAACTCTTTTGCCTTTAAAACATAAGACTTCATAAAATAAACAATTAAACTCAAGCCTTTACAAGCGCGTAGGCAATTGATCAACACTATCCACCATCCTTATATTTTTTTTTATTTCCCCTTTTATTATTATTATCTTTTATGGGGTATTAATCTTTTTCCTTTTTTTTTCTTTTTGGATGGTGGTCCTAGATTACAAAAATTCATAAGATCATAAATTCCTAATAAAAATTTCCAAGACTCAAATAACCAATAAAAATACGAACTCCTACCCCATGCTTTTAATGGG
>BMAC01000371.1:226852-248651 GCA_014905375.1 Phtheirospermum japonicum
GACGGGGCACGCTTGTACTGCAGCTAATTCATTTAACCATTGATCGTCCGAATGCTTTTATGGAAAACCGCCGTAAAAACAAATTTAACGGCGGTTTTTCCAGAACCGCCGTTAATCAGGTGCCTTCGTATCCTGTTTCTGCAGTAGTGTCCGTGCGTCTCTTGGTTGTGGCAAAGATTAATTTGTCTTGTGTCCTTATGTTGTCTTAAATAGACAAGTCCTAAAGTCCTAGTTTTGATAAACAAGGAAAATAAATTCTAAACAAAATATAGGAAACTAATTAAAGTCCTAATCATAAACTAAGAAAACAAATAAAGTTCTAAATCTAGTTTCCTAATTTATTTTGAGCCCAAGAAATACAAACAACTAAATAAGGGATTATTCCCAAAAATAATATTCTCAACAGGTACCGTGAAGTACCATACCTCCCATCCCCGCATTTACATCCCTTAAATCTACCATTATCCATAACTAACTTTTGATCTAATGATTCTAATTAATTAAGTGTGGAATGGTACACGACAACGTAGAAACCCCCAATAATATATAACTAATTAACTATTATTCATGTGATTATCTGGTAACCGCACAATAATGGAGATGTCCACATTAATAGATATGGATATGAAGATATGGGCACAAACATCCAAAGATAAAGATTGCATGCAGCCAAAACATCTTCAACCTTTATTTCGTGACAGCCCGCGGAAAAGGCAATTAGTATATCATATGAAATAGTGCTTTTGCCAACTAATCCCCATAGCTTATGGCATAATATAACCATCTTCATATATCTTACATTTGACTATATAAACAAGCTATAAACCACGATTAATCCTCATTTAAATAACACATATTGGAGGATGTTCTTGTGTTCTCGAACGCATTCACCATCGTAGAATTTAGGGTAGGTCTGGGTGAGACCGATTTCATAATATGAGACTATTTTTTACTAAATTCATTAATTAATCCACCCAATGTATTCGACTCGCCCCAACCCATCTATTTAATAAATAAAAAAAGAAAAAAAATATTTATTTTCTATCACACACAAACACACGCACAACAAGTGTGCTCCCCCCACCTCCGGACTCCGGCCGTTACTATCGATCGCCGGCCGCCACCTCCGACCGTCGCCGGCCGCCACTTCAATTGTTTACCGTCGATATTTTTTTACAAATCTTATATCGTTGTAATCGTCTCGTCTCTCTCGTTACAAATTCGCAATTGGATTTATAATCTAATACTCCAATCACCGTAGATCTGAGGTCAAAGTCATAAATTCATTAATTTTAACCTCCAATTTACATCGATTCACCGGACGAAATTTCGATTAAACAAAATGTATCACAAAATCGAGTAATTGTCTCGATCCACTCTACAAAACTGCAAATTCAATCCAAAAAAAAAAAAACATCGCCGGAAAAAAAAAATAGAATCTGCCCAGTTTTAAGTATTACAAAAGTAGTTAAAAGTATCACAGATTCAAGTAAAAGTATCACAAAATCAACACATGTTATATTTTATATTTTTACATCTTTTTTTTTTTTTTTACATATTACATATTCTATAATTTCATTTCTTTTACTTACATATGTGCTTATTACATTTAAATAATTAAAAGTATTAAAAAAATGATCGCGTATCACAAAAAATATTAAAAGTATCGCATATTTTCTAATACTTGTACATTGTACTACATTTTATAATAAGTTATTTTGTGATACTTTTAATATCTTTTCTGATACTTTTAATATATTTTGTGATACTTGACCAGATATTGTAAAAAATCATACTATTTTGTGATACACAAATAAGTGTGTTATGTGATACTTTTAATATCTTTTCTGATACTTTTAATATATTTTGTGATACTTGATCAGATATTGTAAAAATTCATACTATTTATGTGATACAAAAATAAGTGTGTTCATACTACTTTTGTGATAAAAAATAAAGTGTGTTATGTGATACTTTTAATATCTTTTCTAATACTTTTAATATATTTTGTGATACTTGATCAGATATTGTAAAAACTCATACTACCTTTTGTGATACAAAAATAAGTGTTCTGTGATACGTTTAATATCTTTTCTGATACTTTTAATATATTTTGTGATACTTGATCAGATGTTGTAAAAATTCATTTTGTGATAAATAATAAGTGGGTTATGTGATACTTTTAATTACATTTGTAATACTCTGAATTATTTATTTTGAAGAAATATACGTAATTATAGAAATCAAATATCAAGAATTATGTGATACTTCAACTGTTCTTTGTGATACTTGAACAACTTTTTGTGATACTCCAACACCTCACCATCCAAAATCTGCATATAAACATATGCATATTGATAAAATTATTTTCAAAAGCCAAATTAATACAAAATAAATTTAATAAATATCCCAGCACCTGCACACCACATCACCGGTGACACACCTGCGCACACTATAACCCAAAATTATAATTGTTGAGAGAGAGAAATCGAGACGAAAGAAAAGAAGAAAAGAGAAAAAAAGTCTACCTTCGTTGGTGATCACTGATTTGAAAATATAAATTGAGAAAATCATAGATTACAATGCGAGGAGTTGAACGGTGATTTTCGATCTAAAACTGGCCCGATAAATCGTCGTAGATCTGAGGTCAAAGTGAACAATTTATAAAGTTTGACCTCAGATCTACAAAGATCGCCACAACAAATCGTAAATCTGATTTCAGATTTAGAATGAGAGAGTCGAGACAATTCAAATGGTATAATTTTTACTTTTTTTGGTCGCCGAAGGACAGGGACCGCCCGGACGACGGTGGCCGGCGGTGATGATGCGAGAGAGAAACGGTGAATATGGGAGGGGGCGGCTGGGAAAATGACAGCAGTTTTTTTTTCTTCTTTTTTATATGTAGGGTTAGGGGACGGGTGGGTGGACGGGCGGGTTGGACAGCGTTCGGGTTGGACAAATGGGGATGGTAAAAAGTGGTCTCATACTATGAGACCGGTCTCACTCAAGTATTTGCCTAGAATTTATAACCTTGGTTCAATTGCACTTTAAAAAAAAGTGATATAATGACCGTTAAAAAATATTATCCCACTATATATTAATGCAAAATCTTCTTATCTTATGTGTCTGCTTCTCATGCTTTGTTAACTTTGGAAAAAACTTTGGTGTCACCGAACCTAATATCTACCTAATTTAATATTTTCCTTTTATATATTTTTACCTAATTTAATATTTTTCTATTATTATACTTTTCCTAATTTAATATTTTTCTTTTACTATATGTTACCTAATTCAATATTTTCTTTATCATATTTTGACTAATTCAATATCTTACTTTTAATATACTAATATAAAAAAACATGTCAATTTTAATTAGAAAAAATTTATATAAGTTGAATTAATTTTTATTTATAATAAAAGTCCAAATATGTTTATTTTTAGAATTTCAAATATTTTATTTAAGAAAAATACGAATTATATAAATATTATTACAAAAGAAAAATAAATATTAAATATATAAACTTGAATTTGGATACCTAATCCTAATATAATGCATTGAGAATAACATTAAGATTTTATATGAAAACCTATTGTTACGCTAAAAAATAAAAAAGAGTGAGAGAGAGAGAAACAACAACAACAACAAAATAATAATAATAATAATAATAATAACTTATTACACCTAGAAAAATAAATATTAAATATATTATAATAACTTATTTTATCTAATTTTAATAAAATACATTGATAAACATGTTATATATCTATACGAATAAATTAATGTCTTATGCAGAAAAAAAAAGGAAAAAGGAAACAAAAAATAATAATAAAAATATTACATATACTAAAAGTTAGATATATGACTTTTTTTAATAAAATTATCAGTGCCTTATAGATCTTAATTTTTTATATCAGATATTTACATACGACACGTGGGTGTTGTATATTTTACATTTTTACAAACTCAGTTTCTTACGGATTTTCTTTCAAGTATAGTGTATTTTACTATGTCTTACAACTAATTTCGTGACCCCCAGGTAAAATTAATTAAAAATTATTTATTGTAAGAAATAATTTTTGTGTAAATAGAAAAATAATGTTTCAATTTATGTGTAGCATTTTCAATATTATTTTTAATGAGTGCTACTTTTTGTCAAATCCTGCATAATATGCGAGTGTTAAACTAGTTAAATTATATTGTTAGAAATCTCTTGTAGTTACTACACGTGTCACAAAAGTTAAGAAACTAGGATTACAAGCCTAATGTCCAAGCATATATCACACGCGTGAGCCCAACTAATATGATAGTTATAAGGAAAAAAGACAAATTTGCCCTAATTTTGTACATAATATGTTACTAATATCTTTCCAAAATTATTCTCCATAACCAAAATTAAAAAATGAGTGAGGTGTGACAAGACGGCAATCTCAAGTCTCAAACGTTGAAAGCCTAGATATGTCCTGACGAAGCCTAGGCGTGAAAAAATATTTTCAAGTATTTTTATTATTTTTTTTATTATATTGTTATAATAAGTAAAAAAAAAAATATGTTTAATAAATTTGTCTACATGTATTTCAATATAGTTAGCAAAATACTAATCATTTATACAAAATTAACGTACTATTTACGATCTCATGTAAGATGATCATAATTTTCAATCATAAATTATACTTTTAATGTATAAATACTTTTCAAAATAACTATTCACATTTTTTTTTTTGAAAAATATGAATTTTACAATAAAAATATGATCATCTTCATAAGACGCTCTCACAATAATTTTTGCGAAATATTAATTATTTGATCCTTATTTGGTGTCATTATAGATTTTTTAATAGTTGGCTAAATAAATAAAAACTCATCTAAAAGGTATACATCTTTTTCCCGCCTAGTCACGCCTAAATGGTTAACAAAATAAGTTGACCGCCTTTTTACATGCCCACGCACTTGGCAAGGCGTTTTTCCCGCCTTGGTGCTGTTTTGATTTCTAGGTTCAGACTTGACATTTGTGGGAGTCACATCCCTCATTTGGAACCTGTTAGATGATTAACCCAATGGTCTCAGAGTGGTAGGTTCAGATGAGGACTTGAAGTGCCTATTGAAAGGCTTTCTTGAGTTGTTCTTTTTCTTCAGAAAGTCACTAAACTTTCTGGTGATGAGAGCGATTCCATCTTTATCTAAATGGACATTCTCAGCCTCATAGGCTAGGGCAGCAAGATCTTCATCTTCATCTTCAATATCTGGGGCTGAAATTAGAGCAATACTTCTCCCTTTCAGTTTCTTGATTCTTAGTTCCATCTCGTAGGTTTTCAACGATCCAACGAGTTCATCAAAACTCATGACAGAAGTATCTTTGGCTTCTTCAATGGCAGTGATCTTCATGTTGATTTTTTTCAGTCACAGGTCGCAGGGATTTGCTCACAAGCCTTCAATTTGAGATGGGGGCACCTAATGATTGACATTCATTCGTGATGTTAAGAAGCTTTGCACTGTAATTTGCAATGGTTTCACTTTCTTCCATCCTTAGTACTTCAAACTGAGTTGCCAACATTCTAAGCTTTGTTCGTTGAACTCCTTTTGAACCTTCACAAGCATCCCATGCTTCTTTAGCCATTTGAAGGTTTGAAATGATTCTGAACAGAGAAACGTCCACAAGGCAGTAAAGAGCATTTAGTGCTTTGGTGTTTGCATTCGAGACAGCATCCTTGGCTCATTTTTTAGAATGACGTCGCCATCCGGATCGTCTATCCTAGGAGCCTCCCAACTAATTAAGATTGCACGCCAAGATCTTTCGTCCATAATCTCGATGTAGGCCCGCATTCTAACTTTCCAGATTGCGTAATTGGTCTCATCCAACACAGGTGGTCGGATTGCAGGGTTCATGATCGTATCCATTGCTCTCCTTCAAAACAAGTAGGATAAGCACTTAGTAGTATCAAGTGATTACTCTGGTACCAATTGAAAATTTTGAAGGTCTTCAACAAGTGGCATGAACGTAATTTGACCACAGATGTTAGTGGCGATGTTGAGACATCCTTACTAACATCTGTATACTAGTAAGGAAAACACATAAAAGAATTTTGTTTGTGAGTTAAATAAACTCACAGGCAAGGTTTTAAAAACTGGACCGGACCGGCCGGTTCAACCGGTTCAAACGGGAACCGGTCACTAGTCCGGTCCGATAGGCTCTATATAACCGGAAATACGGTTAAACCGCATAAAACCGCTTGAACCGGCTCAAAACCGGATATAACCGAGAACCGCCCGTATTTTTTAGAACCGGCCGCTTAGTAATAATATAAAATGTGGGTTGTAAACAAACCCTAATTTTTCACAGTCGATCATCTCTTCCTTCTTTCACTTGCTCTCGAAAACCCTCCTAACCTTGTCTAAGAGCGTGTTCATCAAGTATCAAGCTATTCAAGTTAGGATTTACAAGGTTTTTCTTTTCTTTATATTTCCTACTGCTATGTTATTATACATAACTATATATGCGTGTGTATGTATGTTATTATTGAGTTTTGATTATATATAACTAAATCTATATTGTCAGCGTGTGTATGTTGTTTATGAATTTTGACATTTTAGGTATGTTATGCATGAAAGTTGAAACACCATTTTCCTTTCCAAGTTTGACAATATTATCAATTCATATTCATCACCAATATATTTATTGAAAATCAGAAAACTGTGTGCACAGAAAGAGAATAATTGTATATATATAATAAGATTGTTATCTATTTTAATTAAAGTTTATATTATCACATGATGCCAAGTGAAGCAAACATCATTATTTTTATTTGTTATATCTATTGCGATGTCTCACTTTTCTCTATTTTTCTTTTCATAGATGGACTCATCTCAAAGTTGTCAAGAAAGTAACTCCAACGTTAATTCGCTTCAGTCATCAGTACGAGGAAAAARTYATAAGGCATGGGCTCACTTTAGAGAAGATAAAGATGCGAATGGAAAGAAGAGTTGGAKGTGCTTGCACTGTAATAATGTTTGGAAAGGCGGCGGAATTAATAGAATGAAAAAGCACCTTGCTGGTCGAAAAGGAGACATTGCTCCATGCAAAAGCGTTTCTCATGACATTCGACATCAAATGGAACAATCTTTGAAGGAGATTGAAACAAGGCAAGTTCTAATATCGTCGAAAGATGATAATATTTATGATGAGCCTGATGAAGAGATGCATATGTCACAACCACATCCTCGAACAAATGTGAAGGACATGTTATTGCCTGCAAGTTCTCAGAATGTAAAGAGGAGACGAGAAGAAAAAGTTTCTGCCTATTTTGCTCCTAGAACCACTCCAGGTGCACAACCATCTATCAAAAGTGCCTTTGTAAGTAAAGAAGCCTTACATAATGTTGATATGGCTATTGCCAAATTTTTTTATGATAGTTGCATCCCTATAAATGCCGTGAATTCCATTTATTTTCAACGAATGGTGGATGCTATTGCTGCTGTTGGTCCTGGTTATAAATCACCTACATATTATCATTTGCGGACAAATTTATTAGGAAGCATGAAAAAAGAAGTACAGTTAGTAGTTGATAGTTATCGAAGCATTTGGGAAGAACGAGGTTGCACTATTATGGCTGATGGTTGGCAAGATCAGTCGAGTCGACAACTAATTAACTTTCTAGTTTATTGCAAAAGAGGAACAACTTTTGTGAGATCAGTTGATGCTTCTGATATTGTTAAAAATGCAACTTATATTTGTAATTTGTTTGTTGAGTTAGTTGAATYGGTTGGACCTAAAAATGTTGTTCACTTGGTAACTGATAATGGAGRCAACTATAAAGCTGCTGGTGTGTTACTTCATGAGAAGTACCCCTTTATAACTTGGTCACCTTGTGCTGCACATTGTTTGAATTTACTTCTTGGCGACATTGGAAAAATGGATCTTGTCAGCAATCTAGCAAAAAGAGCTTCTYTGATAACAAAGTTTGTATACAATCATGCYTTTTTGTTAGCTTGGTTGAGGAAAAMAAAAGGATGGACAGAGATTGTACGTCCAGGACCAACTCGCTTTGCTACCACGTTTATTT
The DNA here is from genome assembly GCA_014905375.1 of Phtheirospermum japonicum. Lineage (NCBI taxonomy): Eukaryota > Viridiplantae > Streptophyta > Magnoliopsida > Lamiales > Orobanchaceae > Phtheirospermum > Phtheirospermum japonicum. The sequence continues at coordinate 234,911 of BMAC01000371.1, forward strand.
CATTAAAGAGTATCCTTGAACATCAACATGATTTGCAAGGGTTTTTTACTAGTAAGACATTCAAGGATTCACGTTACTTTAAAGATAAAAAAGCTAGTTATGTGGTTGCGATTATTTTCGACATAAGATTTTGGAGTGATTGTGCGGTAATTGTTGGTGTTGTTTCTCCACTTATACGTTTATTACGTATAATGGATACTGATCGGAGACCTTCCATTGGTTATGTTTATGAAGGGATGTATCGAGCAAAAAACGCAATCAAGAATATATTTAAGAACAAAAAGAGATTATACAAGCCCTTCACATCTATTATTAAGACAAGGTGMGATAAACAACTTCGACGAGACATTCATGCAAGTGCTTACCTCCTTAATCCTGCTTTTGCGTATGATAAAGAAAATATGTGCAACAAAAAGGAGATTATGGATGGCTTTGTTGAGATGGTCACTACTTTAGTTAGTGACAAAAGTGTTCAAAGAAAATGCATCGACGAAGTGGGAARATTCCAAGATAGATTAGGAAGCTTTAGTCGACAACTWGCTCTTGATTCATCAAAGKGTATGCAACCTGGTATGATTTTTTTAAAYTTAAATTTTAGTTATCCAAAATATTAAATATGTAATATACTATTTATTCATTATTATTAATTATTGTTATTGTTGTTTTGTGTTTTCTTATAGATGAATGGTGGAGAGTGTTTGGATGCAGTGCTCCAAACATACAAAACTTGGCGATTAAGATTCTGAGTCAAACTTCTTCTTCGTCCGGGTGCGAAAGGAATTGGAGTGTTTTTGAAAGAATACATACAAAGAAGATAAATAGATTGGAACACCAGAGATTGAATGATCTTGTGTTCGTATATTATAATTTGCGTTTAACAGAAAGGTTACATTTTTTATATAAGTTTTGTTTTATAATTTATTTTCTTGTAACTTATAACTTTATTGAAAATTTTATATTTGTAGGCTTGATAATKGAACGGCTTGTTATGATCCAATTGACTATGAAAGTATTGACAAAACTGAATTTTGGGTTGTTGAAGAAGAAGAAAGTCCTCCACCTATATTAGATATGGACGAGTTGAATGACATGCTTTATGGCGAGGAAGGCCTTCCAAAAATGAGTCATGAAGAAGAAGGTGATTCTCTTATATTCATTAACAAAATAAATATTGTGTGTATGTGTTTTAGTTTTCTTACTGTTTTTATTTTTATTCTTCTAGATTTGGACAAACTTGTGAGTCASGTGCAAGAATTGCATCATTTTGATGAGCAATTAGAGGAAGGAGATCATGAAAATTATGCTCATGAAAGAATGGTCCACGAAATGCAAGCTCTTGTTAATTAGTGGTTTCCAGTTAAACAGATGTTCATTTTAAGTGGAGACTGATTCTATTGCTTAGTTAATAATTTAGTATTATGTAGTGCTTAAATTTATTATTTAGTTATTAATTTAGTATTATATAATGCAGTGCTTAAACTTGGAGTTGGTCTGTATATTTTTATTCTTTTTAAGAATCTTAAACATTGAATTTAGTTGTATGGACTGGATGTGGTTGTTTCTAACATGCTTTATTTAGCACTTAATGTGCAGTATGTAAAGCTTTGGTGCTTTTTTAATAAAATTGCATTTCGGTACTGTTTTGATTTGGACATGTGATTAGTTATAAGCTTTGTATTATGACATGTGAGCTTCATTAAATCTGCTTTTTTCCACAGCCTACAGATTTCCAAACAGAGAAATCATTTTTATGAGTATCAGATTCCTACTCTTTCCATTGTTGTGTGTCAAAAGGAAATTTCTTTATTTTTCTATGCTCTTCTATGTGATCTGTTCACAATTCAGGTTGTTTGGTGTTTATTTGTTTGTCTGTGCATGCACTTGGCTTTATATGAAGGTATCTCCTGTTAGATGCATGCACCACATGTTCTAATGCATTTGTTGTTCTAATGCATGCATTTGTTTGTCTGTGCATGCACTTTATTTATTTATTTTAAAGTACATACATACTTTTAAGCTAGCCTTTATTCATCTAAAAAATGACATCTGTTTTAAAATGTTTGTAAAGGACAATATTTTGAAATAAGATTATGGACTTTTTACAGTTGTGCTTACTTGTGATTGTTTTAAACATAGATTTTGAAGTTAATTTTTATTGACCGGTTGAACCACCGGTTGAACCGATTCAACCGGTTGAACCGTGAACCGATAGCTCAACCGGTTCGATCGCCGATCCGGTTTTTAAAACATTGCTCACAGGTCGTGACCTTAGGCCAGAAAATATATTACTAGATAAAGAAGTGACTGTTTTACAAATGAAGGAATGATGATATCTAGTAATATTATAAATACTCAAACAACTCGCTCCTAGAAATCTTCTCGTTTGATCGAACACAAACTCGAAGAACCTTCAGATGATGAGCGGAAGAAGTTGTAGTATAATGTCTGTTTTCTCGTGCTCTCTTGTGTCTCTTTCATCAAAAACGTCAAGTGATATATAGTCCCAACTTTCTTGAGAGAGTCCTAATTCCATAAAATAAGGATTTGATAATTATCTTTATAAAATAAATAAGTAAGACTTAAACAAAGACTTACCAAGATAAATGGCTATATTAATTGTAGGATTAAATCTAACTAAAACATTCTAAGCTAACATTAGAATCAAAGATAGTCAAATAACTCTAAATAACCAACGTAAATAAAGGGATTTAAACCTGCATAAATAAAATCCTATCAAAAACAACAATATGCCGATGATTTCTTAACACTAAAATTGGTGAGTTCCTTATCTAGTTCGTATTCGTCCTCCATTGTTGAGTTTGTTGTATATGATTTTTGAGGTGAGGGAAAAAGTAGGAAGAAAATTGGATATGATTTTTGCCAAAAAAAAAAAGAGGAGAGAGAGAGAGAGAAAAAAAAAAAAAGAGAGAGAGAGAGAAAGAAAGAAATTTGGGTGTTTTTAGGAACAATTTTACTTTTGGTTCATTATATTGGCCACTCTCCAGAAAAGGTACATGATATTGACCAACATCAAATTACGTTGGCCAATTCATAAAAAAAAAGGTCCATAAAAATCCCGATCGGATCTTTTTTGCATCTATTTTGATGAATTGACCAACTTAACAAATTTGGTTTGATGTTAGCCCATATCAATTACCTATTTTTGAAGAATAATCAAAATAATAGAAGAAAATTGAATTATTATTATTTATAATGTTTTGAGTGCCAATATCAAGTTTCTTGACGTAAATAGTATGAAACTAATTTAGATAATTATATGGTAATTAAAGTTGGCATATTGCTATATGGAAAATTTCCACTAGTTTTAGTCTATTAGTTATGACACCCAAAAAATCATGCTGTCAAATATTCTAACAAATAAGTAGATTTTAATTTTGACACTTCCATGCTCGGATTCCCATTCCCATTCCTACATATCTTATGATACTTAAAATAAATTAATGGCTAGAATCTGGTTGAGTATGATGTGAATAGATGGAATATCTGCAGAGTGAGATTATGTGCTCTCAAAATATAGATAGTCATTGAAAACCAAAGATAATGATTTTATTATCACATATCACATCTCTCTCTGCTGCATTCTTTTTCATTTGTGTATTGTTTTTTCCTATTCATAGCCAATGATGAGAAAATTTAGGGAGGAGAGAGAAATACAAAAATAAAGAAGAAAAAATAAATAAAAACCAGAGCTTGAAATCAAAGAATTGAGATGCATTCTCCTCTACAAAGAAGTCAATCATATATCCTCCTGTTTTTATTCACCATTCTCCACACAACTACTACAGCTAAATTCAATGGGACAACCCTCACATTCTCCCAATCCTATTCTCCTCTTTTCAGCGAATTCAACATCCAAAGGTCGCCCGACGATAAGACCGTTCGCCTCCTCCTCAACCGATTCTCAGGTTATTCAATACATACATGCATGCAATGAAATTCATGTCAAACTTAGAATTTCATTAATATATTATCATTTTGATTTTCGGATAATTATTAGTTATTAATGCATGGTTTGTGGAAAATCCAGGCTCTGGCATCATATCTTCTGATTATTACAACTATGGTTTCTTCAGCGCCAGCATCAAGATGCCATCCAAATACACCGCTGGCATTGTGGTTGCCTTCTATGTAAGCATACACACACACACATACTAATTTTGATATCCATCCAGACATGAATTATAATTATATATAGCACTTATTAAGGAGTATGTGCACAAAATTAAATGAGGTAACCAAAAATAAATAACAACTATATATGTAGACATCAAATGTGGACACATTTGAAAAGAACCACGACGAATTAGACATCGAGTTTTTGGGGAATGTGCAAGGGAAGGCGTGGAGGTTCCAAACCAACGTATATGGCAACGGGAGTGTTTCTCGTGGGAGGGAAGAGAGGTATCGAATGTGGTTCGATCCGAGCAAGGACTCTCATCGGTATAGCATCCTTTGGACACCCACAAACATCATGTAAGCTATACATTTGCCTTTTTACTTCACTGCATAAACCTCTAAATAAATGAGATATATATGCCTAGGACAATGATATTCCATGTTAATTATGTGAAGAATCAATAAACTTTTTTTTTTTTGTTAATGTTCTACAAGAGAAATAATTACCAGATTTGTCACATATATAGTGACAAATCTTAAGAATTATATTTAAGCTGCCAGGTTTGATGCTAATTAATGATAAATATATGTAGTGGCCATGCACACAAAATCTTACTATAGGTGTTCCCTATTTAATTGTCATTACAAAAGATTTAGTGATTATAAAGAGGGGCAATTTTCAAAGACTCCATTAATAAACCTTGATTTGTAAAATTTATATTTAGTTACGATGACATGATTGCTTATTATACAGTGTTAATAATATAAATAATAATATCAATAACAACAACAATAATAATAAATTCCCAAAATTTTTTGTAATCAATTAAGATTATTTATTTATTTATTCTTGTGCCCCAAATTTTCCATTCAACAATATAATTTTTTTTTAATTGTACTATGTAAGAAATAGGGAAAATTGTCCATTATGTTGTCCACTTTCCAATTTAGGAGTAAGATATTGTCCACTATCAAAATACATACACGAAATTGGCAAAATCATAAAAAAGGTACAAAATTATCCCGATCGAGTTTTTTTACTAACGTTACATGATTCAATAATTTCTTATCATTTTTCTTTATTTTTAAACATTAATTGAACAAAAAAACAGCGAAAGAAATCAATTCAGAAAATGTACGTGACATTAACTATCATCAAACCACATCTGCTAAATTGGCCAATTTATCAAAAATGGAAAATGTACGTGACATTGACTATCATCAAACCACATCTGCTAATTTGACCAATTTATCAAAAATGGTCCAAAAAAGGTTTGGTTGAGATTTTTGCTGACGTGGCGTTGTGCTATATTTTTATTTTTCCCTATAATTTTAAACATTACAAATATGTTTTACCCTCCCTTTTCTTTTTTCGTTTTTCTTTTATTTTTCCTTTAATCTAATCAATAAAACTTGAATCAATAAGAAATGATTAAAAATCTAAGATAAATATAAAAATATAAAATAAATATTAAGAACCCGGATTTGAACTGGGGAAAAAGGATTTGCATTCCCCCGCCTTACCACTCGGCCATGCCGCCTAAATGATACAAAATAGATGAAAATTTTCCTGGATTACTAAATTTTTATTGTACATGCATTTTAAATAATTATAAATTTTTTATACTAGGAAATTATTATTAATAAAAAGAATTAGCTAATACAATTAGATATAAATATAAAACCATAAAATATATTATAAGAAATTATAAAACATATATATAATTTTATATGAGTAAAATTAGATTTATTATTATATAAATATCTATATTTTAAATAATTTTTTAAAACTCAATTTATATTTTTATATTTATTTCTAATTTTAATAATTTTTTTATTAATTAAAATCTTTCTAATAATGTAGATGTTTTTGATAATTTTGTATCTTTTTTGATTATTTTATCAACTTAGTGCAGGTGTTTGATACTGGACAATATCTTGGTCTTAAATTAGAAAATGGACTATATAATGCAACAAAAAAATAATTTTCCCATCGAAAATACATAACAACACATCTCTATTATTTTGATGGAGTAGATTTTACGTGGACGAGATCCCAATAAGAGAAGTAGTCCGGCACCCGGACATGAGAGGCGATTACCCTTCAAAGCCCATGTCCGTGTATGCAACCATCTGGGACGCCTCATCTTGGGCCACCAACGGGGGCAAGAAGAAAGTCGACTACAGATACGAACCCTTCATCGCCGAGTTCAAAGACCTCGTCCTCCACGGCTGCGTCGTCGACCCCAATGACCAGATCCCGTCCAGCAACTGCACCAACACCATCGCCGGACTGATGGCCAGAGACTACGCCACCGTCTCGGCCCAGGGCCGAAAATCCATGAGATGGTTCAGACAGAGCCACATGTATTACTCGTATTGCTATGACACTGTAAGGTACCCTGTGACCCCGCCGGAGTGCATCATCGTGCCTTGGGAGAAGGAGTTGTTTAAGAACAGTGGGGGGAGGGGTAGAATCAGGTTCAGTGGGAGCAACAACCGCCACCACCGCCGCCACCACCCTAAGGTGCGAGGCGAGGCGGCAATAGCTTCTTCCGGACATTAAGATACTGTATTTGTTGTTTTACTGACGTGTGCTGATGATTGTGGTTTGGAAATGATCGTTTGGATAATACATGCTTTCAATCGAGTTATTATTTTTAGTTAATTATATTGTACACTTTATAAACAAAAAAAGGTGATATTATATCAAAACGCCTATATTAAATTAGCAAAATTATCAAAAAAGTTCAAAGTTATTCTAATCGGATTTTTTTGAACGTAGTGTGATCCATTAACTGAATATCAATTTCTATTTATTTTCAAATATTAAAAGGAAGACAAAAATATAATTTAATTACCCCCTCGTTTCAATTCACTTTCTCATTTATCATTAGTACATTCATCGTCACAACGTTTAAGTGTATTTGAGTATTTATTTAATTTTAAACATTGAATTGAAGAAAAAAATGGAAAAGAAAATCACTTTGGTCTATTATATTGACCACATTTCAGAAAAAATTATGAGATATTGGCCATCGTCAAACCACATCTGCTAACTTGGTCAATTCATCCAATAAAGCTACAAAAAAACTTGATCGTGGAATTTTTATGACATGACATTATTCTACATTTTCTTCTCGTTTTTCTTTAATCTTAAACGTTAAATTGAAGGTAAAAATCTATTTTTCCATTCATTCCTTTTCCCTGTATCAAATTAATAAATTTTAATAAATAAAAAAATTAAAAAATCAGTAATAAATATAAAAATATAAAATAGATCTTAAAAAACTAAAAAATAAATACAAAGTTTTATAACATTTTTTATTATTAATAAATTTCTAATTAATATAAAATTAATAAAATCAGAATATACAAACATAAAATGAATCTTAAAAAAATTATAAAAATATATAGATATTTATATGAAAGAAATCTGATTTTTCTCCTAAAAATTTTGTTTTTATTTTATAATTTTTATCATTTATTTTATATTTTTATATTTATTTCTAATTTTACTAGTTAACTCTTATAATAATTAATTTTTATAAATATAAATTTCTATATTATTTTATAATTTTTTTAATATTTATTTTATATTTTTATATTTATCTCAGATTTTATTAATTCTTTGTTGATTCAAATTTTATTGATTAGATTAAGAGAAATGAAAGAAAAGCGGAAAAGAAAAGGGAGGGAAAAATATTTTTTAATGCTTATAATTCTAGAGATAATAAAAAAAACATAAAATCACACCACGTTAGCAAAAACTTTGACCAAACACTTTCTTGGACTTTTTTTGATAAATTGGTCAACTTAGTAGACGTGGTTTGAAAATTGCCAATGTTACGTACCTTTTTTGGAATGTGACCAATATAATGGACCAAATTGAATTTGTTTCCCAATTTTTTTTTTCAATTTAATGTTTAAAATTAAAAAAATGATAAGAAAGTATTGAATCACGCTACGTCAGCAAAAAACCCCGATCGGGATTTTGTGCCTTTTTTTAAAATTTTACCAACTTAATGTATGTGTTATGATATTGGACATTATCATTGTCTTTTTTTGGAAGTGAACAATATAATGAATGAAAAAAAATAATTAGAATGTTCGGCATGAACTCAACCTAGCATGATTTGGTTACTAGTCGAACACAACCCAATGATAGTCTTCAAAGTATTGGCAAAGACAGGTGCTAACTTTGGCTTGATCATTAAGGGGTTGTTTGGATATGGTTCTCAATAACTAAATTGAAATTTCGAATCCAGTTTCTATTGGTTTTATTACTCAAATTTTCTATACTAAACAAACAACATATTACATTTATCTCTTATTCTATATTATCCTATTCACACTCATATCTTGTATCTTATCATCATTATATTTAAATAATTAAATATTACTAAATATAATATCATCAATTTTTCAAATATAAAATATTAATACAATATAATAATATATTGTTATTCACTTTTTAGACATGATCGATATTTACAATAAAAAGTAAAGAATTCTAAATTTTACAATAAATAAAAATTCTTACTATTTACAAAATTTAAAATATCAAGATTTTGAATATAAGGATTCAGGATCCCAAATGCTAATCCAAACAGGCCTTAAAGGTAACCAACATGTGGATTTCATCAATGTGTCTGATTCGCGACAGTGGCAAAACTGAGAATATCGTTCACCGATGGCGAAATATTCAAAAAAGAGATAATACAAAATAATATAATTAAAAAAAACAAATACAAAAAATATACACTACAATTGATCTTTGCAAGTTTTCATATTTAAAATCGCTTAACAATGGTTCTGTTATAAGTTTTCAAAAATACATCTATCTTGACATAAGTTATAAGCCCATCGTTTATCAAGTAATATTGTCCATCACAAGAATCATTGCATAAAAAACTCTCTCCATAGTATCTGTAGCAATCAGAAGAATTAAAGCAAGTCAAAAGTTTATAAACTAATGGATATACCTTATCTTTTCTCATCATAACTAAGTAACTAACTTCTCGACAAGATCACCCAGGCCATTAAATCCTTCAAATGCTTTGTTAGAGCGCATATCAAAAACATGAGTTTCAGGTTCATATTGAAGTAATGGGAGATCAAATCTTGTTCATAAATCTCAGCCAATTAAATCAATATGTCTTTGTCGAATGTAAAGAATTAATTTCGTGGGCAAAAACAAGTTACACAAAGCAGTAGCTTTGTATGTACCTATGAGAAATGATTGTTCGACTCTTGCAGTTGTAAATCGAAACAACATAAAATAAATTTTCACGGTAGTGATGCAAATTCATCACACGTGGTGGATTTCGGTGTGCACTAGTGCAGAAACTGCATTCTAAAACGGATTCTATTGCGTTCTAAATGCAGCCGTTCTACATTTGTCAGACATTCTAGAACGGATATGTTTTACCCGTTCTAAAATGTTGACATTCTAGAACAGATATTTATCCGTTCTAGAATGTTTTATACCCGTTCTAAAAAGTCGCATTATGGTCTGCCCCTTTCTCTATAATTACATTCTAGAACGTAAAATTCTAATGTACGTTCTAGAATGTCTCATATATATTTGAAATGTCAGTATTCTAGAACGTATAAAAGAATATACGTTCTAGAATGTCATATTTAGAACGTACAATTCGAAATATATGTTCTAGAATGTCATATTTTAGAACGGAAATTCAAAATATACGTTCTAGAATGGATATTAGAATTATACGTTCTAGAATGTCATATTTTAGAACGGGTATTCAGATTGTACGTTCTAAAAGTCAATATTTTAGAACGGATATTGAGAAATACCTTCTAGAAAGGAGAAAAAAAATTAAAAAAAGAAAAAAAATGAAAGCAGGTGCACCAGATTTGCTAAATACCGGATATTTGAATATATTAATTATTGCAACAAAATGAATAGCTTAATACAGATAAATTAAAAAAAAATCAAAATCAATTAATCACCAGCAAAAAAAACTAAGAATTTCACATCGGCCCAACCAATTGCTTTTAGGCTGACAGTTTTCCTTCATTATTCGTACCATACTCTTCCTCAGCCTTACTGCCGTTCACAAGTACAGCACCGTCGTTCGAGTCAGCATCAACTACAAGAGCTTCTTCTTGGCCATCATCATGCCATTCTACTTGCTCCTCATGTTGCTTCTCCTGTGCTCCATCTCCATTTTGCTCTGCATCCTGGAAATTGACAAGGAGAAAAAAGAACGACGTACTCAGCCCCAATAATATAACTTACACAAATCTAAATACCAGACATGAACATTGGTGCATGTGTTTAGTGACATGAGGAGTCCAAAATCATCCTAGTTACTTCACTATCCTCATCATCCTCTTCACCACTACTAGAATAAGACGAATCACTACTACTAAAATAAAGAGTTATTATAATTTACCAGAATATGTGTATGGGCGAAAATAAGGGTTAACAACAGAATGAGGACAATATACTCACCAAGACAGTTAGCATTAAAGCCCCAATGAGAATGTGATACCAAGGGATGACATTTTTGTTCTGTTTAAGCTCGTGCCTGATGACATACAAGATCTTTATACAAAACGCAAGAGATGGGCCCGCGATTACGAATGTGGATAGAGAATAGTTCTCGCCAGTAAGGATCGGAGGTCGCAGATTTCCTTGAGCATCCATGGCGTCCTACAAGAATAAGGATCAGTATACTTTGTACGTCAAGTAACCTGCTCTAGATGTCAATTGTAAATTCGTAGGCCTATGTATGTTATAAATAAGTATTAGTAAAACGATGTTCAGTTCAGTGTTAAAACACCATAACTAACATCAAACAGGTTATATAAAAACAAGCAGCGAAATAATAGTTATAAACAAACATAACAAATTAAATTTCATTCGTAAGCAAACGTGCTTACGAACTGGGTATATAAACCCGAAAACTATATTACTTTCACTTGTTCAAGATAGAAAAAAAACTAGTATCAACACTTGATACTAAAGTACTTGTGGCGACACTTGTGATAATCTTCTCCGTTGGTTACGCGACTTCGAAGATGTATCTGTTTTGAGTCATTTCCTCAAGACTTCTATGTGCTTGTGTTCTTCTTGATCTTGCGTCCTTTTGCTGCGTCTTTGTTCTTGTCCAAGTTGTGAAAATCCGTGTCTTCCTTGCTTCTTCTTCTTGTCTTAAATAGACAAGACTCTTATTCTTGGTAAACAAGTAAACAAGTCCTAAGTATAATCTAAGAAACCAAATAAAATCCTAAATAAAATCTAGGAAACAAATCTAGTATCCTAATTTATTTTGAGCCCAAGAAAGGCAAATAACTAAAAATGAAAATGAAATTGCCAAGAATAAAATTCTCAACATTCTATGTTGATTTTATTTTTTTTCATTAATGCTCATTTTCAATGTACGCTATAAATGGATCAAAAGTGGCATCTTATGTATTGACTTTTAACTTGATTTGTCCAACATCTAGTATTTGTGTTTAGAAATTTGACATAAATATTTTTATTTATTTGTTCTTAATCTGCAGTAAGCACTTTGAAGATGAGATATATAGGGAGTTGAAGCATAGTGGAACGGGTATCAAATGTTGGCCGAAATACAAATGGAAGCGATTTAGTGGTGGATGTCTTTCCGCATCCTTAAAAACTTTGAAAATGCACTTTCATTTGCTTTGTTCACCAGATTTTACATCAGACATTTCTTTTGTGATGAATGTATGAATTATAAAATAGTCTCTATAAATACATATTGTCCAATAATTTAGCAAATATTTTTTATATCACACTTTCTGGAACATGCATAAGCAGAAGAAGATCCAACGAGATGGTGAAAGTCCAGGGACGAATGAGAATTTCATTAAAAACGGACGAGAAAACATCCAAATAATTGTCACTATACTAATTACATTTAAGTACAATTAAGAAAACGTCCCAATATTGAGTTTTTTGAGATGAAAAATCATGTAAATTGCACTTCGTTATTAAATGGAAAAAAAAAAAAAAAAAAAACACATGTTTTGCACAGAGCACCACATTTATTTACACAACTAAATACATATATCACTCAAACATCATATGTGTTTCTGAAATTACTTAGATATCAAACACAACCCAAAAATAATTATATTTGGAATATGAAACTTGAAGTTGCAAATATGAAAAGTTTAAAGTAAACATCATCCAAAAGAAACGACCACTAATTTCAAGTAATTCTGTAATTGAAGAAAATAATTATAAAAAAAAAAAAAAAGTCTAAGAAAGGTCACATATCAAAATCAAAAGCTCTGTTCATCTAATCTTCAAACAAAACAAACAATCAATCAATTACAAGAACCATTTTCAAACAAAAAAAATGAAAAGGAAAAGTGCTTACATTACTTCCTCTCCACGTGGGCGCCAGCAAGGTGCAATGCGCATGAACATATCACCCATTTCGATAAAATCAAAGTAATAATTTTTTTTGCAAAGTCGAATAACATCTTCCAAAAAAGAATCTGACCAATTATATCATCGATTGTAATCGCTGTTTGCATACTTTCACCAAAGTCCATTTCATTCACGATACTTTGATCTTTCATCTTTAATGCTTGCTAAGTTGTACGGACACGAACATGACATGACATGGACATGAGGAATGCTTATTCTAAGAAAATAGAACACGACACGGCTTAGACACGTCTTCAAAATAAATATATTTTAATATACTAATTTCCTTTGAATAATAAATTGTAATACTTTTTATTTCAGTTAATCTTGTAAAATAATTATAAACTCCTTCACAAGAATTGATGAACAAAAAATAAAAGTACAAAGATAATAATTAAAAAAATATGATGAATCCATATCATGATCGTGTCCTCCCTATGTCTTAGTTGCGTCCACCCCGTATCTACCTTGAAAATAAAAAAGTAGGATATCACGGTTGGGTGCGTGTCCGCGTCCGTAGATTGTAATAGAGAGCGACCTGATAAGCCCAGGTCGCCTGGTCATAAACTACTTAGCGACCTCCAGAAGAGTGCAGTGCCAGGTCGCACTGTTGGCGACCTAATGCCTGGCGACCTGGTGTTGAGCGCAGTGCCAGGTCGCATGATTGGTGACCTCTCAGGTCGCACGTTCGGTCGCTCAAAGATCGAGCGTACTACCAACAATGAGTCGCAGATGAGGACAACCTACCCGACGTCAGCTGATGGTGTCAGCCCCAATTCAGTACATCCAGCTGTTAGGATGTACTGTAGCAATAGTAACCACAGGATTTGAATTAATGTACTGTAGCAGTTCTAGCCACATATTTTAGGGTTACCTTTACTATAAATAGTGGCACATTCCCTGATGTAATTATGCAGAAATGAATGAATGAAATATGGGCAAAAGTTAAATACAAAATATCTCAAATATGTGTTCTTCACTTTCTTTCATGGTATCAGAACAGGTTTTTACCTGGCTCTGAAACACCCTTTTTCCTATTTTCTCGTCTACTTCTTCCCTGCCCTTATATCTGATGGAGGGTATCCACACCTCCACATCATGAGGCTCAAGCGAGCTCTCACGCAGTATTTCAAAACACTTCTCTTTCTTCTCAAAGCTTAAACTCAACTG
>BMAC01000371.1:251061-288928 GCA_014905375.1 Phtheirospermum japonicum
AAAAAGTCTTATCTAGCAAATTAAACATGTCTGATCTAATAAAAAGAAGACAAATCATTTCGAGCACATCATTAAATGCAAAGAACATAGATAGGAAACTTATTAAAGAATGATAGTGTGAGACCTCCAGCGCTTGTCATCGGAATGTCGAAGGCTGGTTTCTTGGTTTACCCTTGTTCACTAGAAAGATCACCTTTTTCCAATGCCTCAACAATAAAGTTTGAATGTTTTTCACAATTAGATTTGAGCGCTTACAAGATCCTCCAACAATATGAATCAAATCATTAAGGACTCGAGAAAAATCACGAGTTATCATTAATCTTCTTTGATATAGCTATAAGAGCTAATTAAAGTTGTTGAGAAAAATAATGCATGCCAAATGCACATGGGTTCTCCTTTAAAATGAGTGCTTTAAGACCATTGAACTTACTCTACATATTACTAGCCCCGTAGTAACATTGTCCCCTTAATCTAGAGATGCTAAAGTTATGTCTAGTGAAAATCTTCTCAATTGCAGTCTTAGGTGAGAGAGCAGTGGTACTAGTAACATGTTCAGTCCCATTAACATGACCAATATTTCCCACATAACTTAAAACAATAGATATTTGCTCCTTTTATTGAAACATCATGAGATTCGTCAACTAGAATAGAAAATAGCGAATCACCAACATCTTTCATAATTGGACAAATTATCTCAGCACCATAAGCACTCATTATTTCTTTTTGAATCTTAGGCGATGTTAACTTGCAATTCTTTCCAGCATTTTTTTTTAATGAAGCAGTTTTAATTTCATCATTATGAGCCACAAGGAATTGCATTTGTATAAGAAAGTTAGCTGGACAAGAGAATCTTTTAAATCCACCTCCGAGGCAGATAAACTTCCACCACTCCAAGAAATCCCATTCCACCTCACTACATCCCTCCTAACTGACTGGGCTCAGTTTCCACACCATTAATAATTGAGGACATTTAAAAAATGATGTTCAAGATCTTCAAAATCTAAACAACAAATCCCACACACACCATCAATATTCATCTTTCTTTTCATCGAATTCGCACCAGTAGGCAAGAGATTGTGTAGCATTTCCAGATAAAGTGCAGTAATTTACCTTTTGCATTGAGCTTCCAAGTCTTGTTCCAAAACTTCCTTTCTCACTAGATTGAGGTATTGGGTAAATTGGTAATATATTGCGATAATATCGGGAAATAATCGAACTAACAAATCTAACATAATCAAGCAGATATATTATATATAAATATAATAAATATATAATATAATTAAACAACGAAACGGAAGAAAAGTTAACCGTCGAGGCGAGCGAACTCTTTCCTTAAGATTCTTATTGCCCCGTACTACATGCTCACGGTTTGATAGCAATGAACCTCCCAAGATACAACGACGCGGAGCTGGACGGAGCAGACAATCCCAGTCAACCTGGCGAACGAGAATTGGGCAGACAACTGAGCAAATCCTAACTGGCAAACTATATGATGCGTGAGGCAGGTAGGATTATGACATGTATGCGAGAGCTCTCTTAGAAACGTGTTTTGATGTATGCAAAAATCACTTTACACTATGTGGGAGTTGGTATTTATAGATATGAGGGACCCTTAAACAAGGTAGGAAATCTATAGGAATTAGGATTCCTAATACAAGCCAATCTCCTTATCTTGCTCAATAAGAAAGACTTAGAAGCTTCCAGAAGAGGCCCAAACTAATTAAAGCCCAAGGAATTAAATAGTTTGCGGTCCACCATCTCTAATAATTTGATTTCCACAAAATAATGAATACCATTCATATATAGGACATTTCCCATCAACTTAGGAAATTCCTTACCCTCATTACCTTCCAAATGTCCAACCTTGGTCATTGACTTTTTCACTCACCCAAAAATGGATTTGGTAAAGTTATATATGGTAAGCTTTGACCAAATATTCCAAATGTAGACGGGTCGTTAATTGTGTAAACGAACGTCAAATTATTAATCTACGTTTCGAGTAGATTATTGGTGGTATATTTACTTTCACAAATCCATATTTTGGGTGAGTGAAAAGTCAATGACCAAGGTTGGACATTTGGAAGGTAATGAGGGTAAGGAATTTCCTAAGTTGATAGGAAATGTCCTATATATGAATGGTATTCATTATTTTGTGGAAATCAAATTATTAGAGATGGTGGACCGCAAACTATTTAATTCCTTGGGCTTTAATTAGTTTGGGCCTCTTCTGGAAGCTTCTAAGTCTTTCTTATTGAGCAAGATAAGGAGATTGGCTTGTATTAGGAATCCTAATTCCTATAGATTTCCTACCTTGTTTAAGGGTCCCTCATATCTATAAATACCAACTCCCACATAGTGTAAAAAGACTTTTTGCATACATCAAAACACGTTTCTAAGAGAGCTCTCGCATACATGTCATAATCCTACCTGCCTCACGCATCATATAGTTTGCAGTTAGGATTTGCTCAGTTTGTCTGCCCAATTCTCGTTCGCCAGGTTGACTGGATTGTCTGCTCCGTCCAGCTCCGCGTCGTTGTATCCTTGGGAGGTTCATTGCTATCAAACCGTGAGCACGTAGTACGGGGCAATAAGAATCTTAAGGAAAGAGTTCGCTCCGCCTCGACGGTTTAACTTTTCCTTTCGTTTCGTTGTTTAATTATATTATATATTTATTATATTTATATATAATATATCTGCTTGATTGTGTTAGATTTGTTAGTTCGATTATTTCCCGATATTATCGCAATATATTACCAATTTACCCCAATACCTCAATCTAGTGAGAAAGGAAGTTTTGGAACAAGACTTGGAAGCTCAATGCAAAAGGTAAATTACTGCACTTTATCTGGAAAATGCTACACAATCTCTTGCCTACTGGTGGCGAATTCGATGAAAAGAGAAGATGAATATTGATGGTGTGTGTGGGATTTGTTGTTTAGATTTTGAAGATCTTGAACATCATTTTTTAAATGTCCTCAATTATTAATGGTGTGGAAACTGAGCCCAGTCAGTTAGGAGGGATGTAGTGAGGTGGAATGGGATTTCTTGGAGTGGTGGAAGTTTATCTGCCTCGGAGGGTGGATTTAAAAGATTCTCTTGTCCAGCTAAACTTTCTTATACCAAATGCAATTCCTTGTGGCTCATAATGATGAAATTAAAACTGCTTCATTAAAAAAAAATGCTGGAAAGAATTGCAAGTTAACATCGCCTAAGATTCAAAAAAGAAATAATGAGTGCTTATGGTGCTGAGATAATTTGTCCAATTATGAAAGATGTTGGGTGATTCGCTATTTTCTATTCTAGTTGACGAATCTCATGATGTTTCAATAAAAGGAGCAAATATCTATTGTTTTAAGTTATGTGGGAAATATTGGTCATGTTAATGGGACTGAACATGTTTACTAGTACCACTGCTCTCTCACCTAAGACTGCAATTGAGAAGATTTTCACTAGACATAACTTTAGCATCTCTAGATTAAGGGGACAATGTTACTACGGGCCTAGTAATATGTAGAGTAAGTTCAATGGTCTTAAAGCACTCATTTTTAAAGGAGAACCCATGTGCATTTGGCATGCATTTATTTTTCTCAACAACTTTAATTAGCTCTTATAGCTATATCAAAGAAGATTAATGATAACTCGGTGATTTTTCTCGAGTCCTTAATGATTTGATTCATATTGTTGGAGGATCTTGTAAGCGCTCAAATCTAATTGTGAAAAACATTCAAACTTTATTGTTGAGGCATTGGAAAAAGGTGATCTTTCTAGTGAACCAAGGTAAACCAAGAAACCAGCCTTCGACATTCCGATGACAAGCGCTGGAGGTCTCACACTATCATTCTTTAATAAGTTTCCTATCTATGTTCTTTGCATTTAATGATGTGCTCGAAATGATTTGTCTTCTTTTTATTAGATCAGACATGTTTAATTTGCTAGATAAGACTTTTTTTTTTTTTTTTACTTTACATTCAATCTGCACTTGATAAAAATATCTTAAGGGTTTCGCACGAGTTATTGCAAGCATTCTATGATGCGCGCAGCGCACACACACACACTTTAATTTGGACCTTGTAAACTGTCAGACAATCTGAAAGAAAGTGAAAAAACACATATTTGAGATATTTTGTATTTAACTTTTGCCCAGATTTCATTCATTCATTTCTGCATAATTACATCAGGGAATGTTCCACTATTTTATAGTAAAGGTAACCCTAAAATATGTGGCTAGAACTGCTACAGTACATTAATTTCAAATCCTGTGGTTACTATTGCTACAGTACATCCTAACAGCTGGATGTACTGAATTGGGGCTGACACCATCAGCTGACGTCGGGTAGGTTGTCCTCATCTGCGAATCATTGTTGGTAGTACGCTCGACCTTTGAGCGACCGAACGTGCGACCTGAGAGGTCACCAATCATGCGACCTGGCACTGCGCTCAACACCAGGTCGCCAGGCATTAGGTCGCCAACAGTGCGACCTGGCACTGCACTCTTCTTGAGGTCGCTAAGTAGTTTATGACCAGGCGACCTGGGCTTATCAGGTCGCTCTCTATTATCCCCCCTCAATTCGAGGGCGGCGAGAGGAACAACGGAGAGTTTGTTTCGTAGCCGAGCAAAGAATTGATGAGATAGAGGTTTGGTGAAGACATCGGCAGTCTGATCAATGGAGGGGACAAACCGAACTTGTAGCGATTTCTTGGCAATGAGGTCGCGAACAAAGTGAAGATCCAATTCAAAGTGCTTCGTGCGAGCATGTAGAACAGGATTGGAGGCAACAGCAATAGCACTCTGATTATCGACCCAAATTGTGGGAACAGCGGGAAGCGTGACCTGAAGCTCGCTGAGCAAGGAGCGGATCCAAAACCATCTCAGCAGTAGCATGAGCAAGACTGCGATATTCAGCCTCAGTGCTGGACCTTGAAACGGAGGTCTGCTTCTTAGAACACCAGGAGACAATATTGCGACCTAGAAAAATACAAAAACCAGTGACAGATTTTCTGTCATCCAGATCACCAGCCCAGTCGGAGTCTGAAAAACCTGTCAGAGTAAAGGATGAAGTTTTAGTGTAGGTGAGCCCATAAGAAGTGGTACCAGCAAGATATCGCAGAATTCGCTTGACAGCTCGCCAATGAGTGCTGAGAGTTGACGTTCGTTTATACAATTAACGACCCGTCTACATTTGGAATATTTGGTCAAAGCTACCATGTATAACTTTACCAAATCCAATATCCCCAACAATCCCCCACATGAGTGCAAAATCAATGTAATGATGCATGGGACTCAATTGCTCAGTTTCCACATGAAACGTTATCACATCTGGACAGGTAGCTTTTGACTTTGAACCTTTCCGTAGTGAAATACCATCGGATAAACCCACGGCCTAGTTGACTGAGTCATTGAACTATTCCGAGTCCGAGCCTACCGAGACAATGATACTCACATAATAACGTTTACGCCAATTCTACAAGTTTTACGTTGTGTCCATTTTGGCCTTGGACACTCTTGGTTTCGCAAGTGCTTCGGGCGAGGCGGCCACTCCTCTACACTTGAATAGGTGACCTTGTCTATCAAAAGTATCCTGCTATACTTCACCTTTATAGGTATAGATCGTCATTAAAAGTCAAAGACTTACCCTATGCCACGGTCATCAGGATATCACTTGGATATGCTCTCTAGGGAAATTGGTTTAGCTCATGGCTAGTTACCAAGTGTTCGTAAATAGAACAGTCCAAAGTTTAGTTGGCCACATTGAACCAAGTTCTTGGGATCTCCAGTCATCATGGTTGGGTTTCCACTAAGGACTATTCTTTTGTGTGGACTTTAGCCCATTCCCTCTAGCATAGAATTGATCTCGATTTATACTCTTTGTAAACGGATCCGTTATAATTTCCTTTGATTTCACAWAATCAACGAAAATTCCTCTTGAGATCAATTCTCCAACGGTATTGTATRTTCGACGAATAATTCGCGAATTACCGTTATTRATTTCATTGTAAGCCCTWGCGATAGCAWCTTGATTATCGCAYTGTATCATAARCATTGATACGYGCTTCCTCCAACATGGAATGTTCTCGAGAAGATCTCGAAGCCACRTAGCGTCTTCACTAGCTTTGTTCATAGCTATGAACTCTGATTCCATGGTGGATGGGGCTATGCATATTCACTTAGTGGACCTCCAAAATACAGCACCTCCACCGATGGTAAAARATACCCACTCGTGGAGTGTGAATCTTTAGAGTCCTATATCCAGTTCACAACATAGTACTCTTCTAGTACTTCTGGATATCTCAAATAATGCAACCCATAACTCAGAGTATACTACGAGTATAATAATACTCTAGTTAACCCTATCCAGTGGTCACTGTTCGAATTACTCGTGAACCTACTTACTTAGTTCACCGAATAAGCTAGATTTAGTCTAGTACAACTAGCAACGTACATAAGACTTCCAACAATCCTAGCAAATTCCAGCTGACCCACTGAATCACCTTTGTTTTTAACCAAACGAAGGTTATCGTCAAATGAAATTTTAGCCATTTTATCATCAAACCCCTTACACCTTTCCAGTACGCTTTCCACATAGTGGGACTGAGAAAGTACTATGTTGTTTGATTTCTTATGATCTTGACCCCAAGAATCACTTCGGCTAACCCCAAATCCTTTAAATCAAGGTTGTCCTTCAACATGTTCTTAGTACTAGTGATCATATCACTTGAGTTCCTTGTAATCAACATGTCATCAACAGAAGACAAACAATGATTAAAGAGTTAGGTGTGTTCTTCACATAAACACACTTATCGCATTTAGTGATGCGAAAGACATTGGTCATCATCACAGTATCAAACTTGATATGACATTGCTTTGGTGCTTGTTTCAATCCATACGGTAATTTAACAAGTCTACACACCTCATTCTCTTGAACAGGAACCATTCAAGAATGATTAATATCAAGATTGTGCAGCGCAACAATCGTCAAAATCACCTTAATAGAAGTGATTTTAGTTACAGGTGAGTGAGTAACAAGAAGTTGTATCCTTCTCTTAGTTTAAAGTATTTAGCTATCAGCCTAGCTTTATACTTATCAATCAAGCCATCATCTTGATACTTTATCCTTAGGACCCACTTGCAACCAAGGGGTTTTATTACCATGGGAAAAATCAATCAACTCCCATGTATGATTCTATAAAATTGAATCAACATTGATGGCTTCCTTCCACATAGAAGCATTAGGACTAGACAAGGCTTCTTGAGATTCATTATCTAACAAATAAATCATCTAAGKAGTCWTAGCCCTAGAATCATCACCATCACCATTTTGTGATGRAACTTGAGCTATAAGAAGTGTTGCTTCATCTATAGCATCATGAACTCTCTTTTACAACCATCATTATTTCCTTTGCAAGGACAAAAGTGTTCAAAGTATTACATTCCTTACTTTAAAGGTCGTTCCTTCATTCACATCAAGTATATCAGACTTGTGTACTAGGAACTAATACGCATTTCTATTATGCGCATGTCCAATGAAGATACAGTCGACCGTGAAGGTCTTATCTTCACTTTCTTTGGCTCTTGTACTTTTACTTTAGCCAAGTACCCCCACACTTTGAGAAAACTGTAAGCAGAAACTTACCTTTCCATAACTTATATGGAGTCATTTCCTTTCCCGAGTAGGGTAACCTATTCATAGATATGGTTAGCGAAAGGATCGTCACCCCCCACATATCAGGGATTAACCCTGAACTGATTAACATAACGTTCATCATTTCTTCCAGAGTTCTATACTTGCGTTTAACGACGCCGTCCGATTTAGGTGAACACGAAGAAATTGTCTTACGAATTATGCCTTATTCAGCGCAAAATTCCTCATAACATACTCTCCACCTCAATCACTTCGAATTGCCTTAATTCGAATTTTAAGTTGATTCTCAACTTCATACTTGAAGACTTTGAAAACATCAAAGACTTTGTCTTTGCCCTTAGCAAATAAATGTCACAAATTATTGTGCAGTCATCAATGGCTTTTCAGCCTCAACACAAATCTCACACTTGTGTTTTCAATCAAAATTGACATCTAATCGTAATTTTGTTGGACTTTATAATGGGCTTTATATCATAGCCTCAATGCTAGAATACCCAATTTCCAAACATATAAAACCAATAATTATGACTTCTCATAATTTTCTTTTGGCTGACCAAACTTTACATGAATTTTACAAATTCAATACTCGTATGAGATTAACTATCTCATTTTAGCTTTCTCAATATCCACTTTATTCGACCAACGAGGTCACATTTTTCACCATTGAAAAATCGAAGTGATATGAGAAGCCCCCCACAATTAAATCTCAAGATTCAACTCATAAATTAAATCCAAATTTAATTGACACCAAACTCTATAAATTTTACTCAAACAATGAGTTCACATTTATAAGTTTATAGAATTTCATAGTCGATTAGATCGAGCTTAAAATTCACACTCAATAAATTTGAAACCCAATTCAACAATTAGATCCCACAATTTATTACAAATCTAGTCCGAAACTAGACTTAATTTATTGAGCCCAAATAAATAATATTTTGCTCAATATCCATGACCCATCAAGGTCTTGAATTTCTTCCGGTTTCTTCTTTACAAGAAGAACCAACGGCTGCTACAAAGGCAACCCAATGGCCTTACTATCATTCAGGCCCAAGTTTAATTTCTATTAAACTTCATCACCAATTTTGGCCCAGGACTAAATTAGTCATTGCCAAATATTTATTCAAGCCCAAGACTTAATAGATTATGCCCAGAGCAAACAAGGCTCGTTAAAATGCCTTGTCCAAGGCACCCAGCCCACTTGGGCTTAACCCAAACACAAGAACCAACATGGCTTGTAGTTACTTTCAATATTATTATTATCATTATTATATATTATGGCCCACTCCTTAATTAAATGAGCCCATGAGCTTTAGAACTTAGTGGCTTAGCCCAAGGTATTACCAATAAAGGGCCCATCATGCCCCTTTTTATTGCATTGGGCCCAACAACCTAATATTGGCCCAGCTTTATGTGGCCCAGGCCCAAGTACCAAACCTAGGAAACTTGTTTCTTCTCCTTTCTAGTCCAAGCATCGGCCAGCCACCAAAATTCACCAGGAAGGAGCAACCTCCATTATTAATGAACACCTGCACCAAAAAACCAAAAATCTCACCACCACAATCCATATCGCCGCATTACTACAAGACAAGCCGGCAATTAGTGCTGGCCCACAACCACCCGCGCCGTCAGAAACGTCGGGATGAAAAATTGAGAACCGCCGCCCGCTTGCCGCCACGTAAGCCACTTGGAAACTCTCCGTTTCTGTCGGCCAACCCACGCCAAGACCGCCGAGCAGCTGGAGCGAGGCGTCACCTCCGCCGTGCCCGCCGCGTTCGAGTTAGCCATCGGAATCGCCGTCCGTTTGTCGCCACGTACGCCGCAGCGGTGGGATCCGCCGTTCCCACCCCGACGTCAAGCCCGTCGACGAGAAGGAGGAGAAAATTGCTTTGTCTGAAATTTTCATTTCGTAGCCGCCGCCCGTTCGGTCCGGAACTCGCCATCGCCGCCGCCAGTTTGGACCAGAGCCCGCTCTCGTCCTCGTCGTCGCTTTGACCATCCTACTTAGCCGAGGGGAATCGCCTCCGTGCGGTGGTGCCGAGGCCGGGAATTGAGCCAGATCTCGTCGAGATAAAAATTATCCAAATATGTCCAATTAGACGATTGTGCCGATGTACACGGATTTGAGTTTTGTTGATGTTGGGAACAGCGGCTTTTGTCAGGGACGATAGGGTTTCATAGGACTCACTCGTACGTTAGATTCAGTAATTCAGATTACGCAAAAAATCCAAAAATAATTATGAGTTAGTATCGCAAATAAATCACGAATAAGAATCTTAAGCTATTGGGTAAATTGGTAATATATTGCGATAATATCGGGGAAATAATCGAAACTAACAAATCTAACATAATCAAGCAGATATATTATATATAAATATAATAAATATATAATATAATTAAACAACGAAACGGAAGAAAAGTCGCCTCGACCCTCTTTCCTTAAGATTCTTATTGCCCCGTACTACATGCTCACGGTTTTGATAGTAATGAACCACGGTTTGATAGTAATGAACCTCCCAAGATACAACGACGCGGAGCTGGACGGAGCAGACAATCCAGTCAACCTGGCGAACGAGATGATGCGTGAGGCAGGTAGGATTATGACATGTATGCGAGAGCTCTCTTCGTGTTTTGATGTATGCAAAAATCACTTTACACTATGTGGGAGTTGGTATTTATAGATATGAGGGACCCTTAAACAAGGTAGGAAATCTATAGGAATTAGGATTCCTAATACAAGCCAATCTCCTTATCTTGCTCAATAAGAAAGACTTAGAACCTTCCAGAAGAGGCCCAAACTAATTAAAGCCCAAGAAATTAAATAGTTTGCGGTCCACCATCTCTAATAATTTGATTTCCACAAAATAATGAATACCATTCATATATAGGACATTTCCCATCAACTTAGGAAATTCCTTACCCTCATTACCTTCCAAATGTCCAACCTTGGTCATTGACTTTTCACTCACCCAAAAATGGATTTGTGAAAGTAAATATACCACAATTATCTACTCGAAACGTAGATTAATAATTTGACGTTCGTTTATACAATTAACGACCCGTCTACATTTGGAATATTTGGTCAAAGCTACCATGTATAACTTTACCAAATCCAATATCCCCAACATGAGGTACATCAGCCAGTTTCTTTCCTGCAAGATAAGTTTGTATGCTGACTGCACAGAAATATTGCTATTAGTTGAGGGATGCCAAGTCGTCTTGTCTCTGCAATACTCTTGGAGTAAAGAATTCTAAGAAAATCATCAGAAACCAGAGGGTTGAAATTTAAATAAGCTCTGAATTCAGCCAGCATCGTCAAAACCTAAAACTTTGTGTGAATGAAGTTTAAAGAGGGTATTTTTGATCTCCAAGTCTCTCACAAGTCTAGCTATCCACCTTTGTTGAGTTTTAAGCATTGATTTATGGATTCCTTATAAAATAGTTGGATCAAACTGTGGTTCGGAAGAAGTGAACAGTTCTGAGTATCATTTGGACACCTCAGCCTCAATAAACTGATGAGTATCACAAGTCTCCCCATTCGTTGCCACCAAGTTGTTAATAAAATTGGGTTTATATCTCTTAATCACACTGGCATGAAAAAACTTGGTGTTCTTATCTCCATCCTTGAGTTGGTTACACTTAGCTTTCTGCTTCAAGAATAGTTCCTCTGGAACATAGGCCTTATCCAGCTCCTTCTTGATCTTCCTCTATTCACTCCACTCTCTATTAGGACCCTCCTCACACAACTTTTCCAACATGTCATTTAACTCTTTAATCTTATTTTTAGAATTAGATTTAGAGTTATTGCTCCAATGAATAGCACTCAGTCTAGTATTCCTAATTCTAGATTGAATTTGGAATAAAGATGTTTCAATCTGACTCGTTTTCCAGGCTGCTTCCACAACTCTATCAAGCCCTTCCCTTTTTATCCTTCTAGGATCAAAAAAAAATCTTTTTTTTTTTTGTACTAACCACCATTATGGTCAGTATCCAGGAGAAGTAAATGATGATCAGAGGTAAATCTGAAAATATAATTGACCACCACCTTAGGGAACTGCACAATCCAGTGCGGAGCAACAAAAAACCGATCTAGCCTTTCCTCCAAATATCCTTCTACTTCTCAATTGTTAGCCTAAGTGAACCTATGACCTCTAAAAGAAATATCACTCATTCACATTTACATTATAGCCTATTTAAAAGGTTCAAAGATGGAACTCCCTCTTGACCACCCTGTTTTTTTCAACCATTCAAACAATATCATTCAAATTCCCTCCAAGACACCAATGATCTCCCCACTTCCTTGGCTATAATCAGATACTCCCACTACTTGTTTTTTACATTATAGTCCACACTCATACACACAAGAATAGCCTAACTCACTTTACCCTCCAACTCCATTTGAACTTCAAAACAAAAGGAATTATTAAACATTGCAGTACCTTGATCTTTCTAGACCAGAACAAAAACAGCCCCCTACTAATCCGTTGAGTATCAACACAAGCCTATCTGTCTTGACACCCTAAGTTTATTGCTACTATACTTGCAAAAAAATTTTTTTTATCTAGTTTCGCAGATTAAAAAACAGGTCTAGGAGATGGAGACAACCAATCTACTTGATTTGGGGAACTATAGAGGCCCTCCCAATCCTCTATAATTCTAAGAGCTCATCTTCGTCTATCAACGTGGGGCCATTTAAGGTTAGATTCCTCCACCTTATACTCAATCATCTTGGCCTTCTTCTTCTTGCTTTCATTTTCTTGAAAGTTTTCTCTAACAGTCCCCTTTATTCTCATCTCATCATTTCCCCTCTTTCTGCCAACATTTATGAAGTAACATAACCACATGATTAGAATTGGTAAACCATCAATGTTCAAACATCCGATTCTAATTCACTTTATTACCCACAACATTACCAAAAGTAACATAACTATTAGACATGGGTATAATATCAGAAAGATGTAACTTCATGTTGTCATGTGTCTAGAACAACCACTATCACAATACCATGTATCATTAAAATTGGTTTTTAAAGATACAAAAGATTCAAGACATGTATGCTTATCTTTTACAACTCAAGTCTTTTGTTGTTTATGGTTTTTCAAACCAACATTAGGCTTTGGTGTTTTTAGAGAAATACTGCTAAAATCTCATTCTTTAACCATTCCTACATATAAATCACGATGCATCCTATAACATCTAGGACGAATATGACCAGATACACCACAATAATGACAGATAGGAATGAGATTATTAACCAAAACTTTTGGATGCTGCTTTATGCTAGAAGCTACAGTTTGAACGTTCTTACATCTATAATTCAAAATAGATTCAGACCTAACTATTGTATCAAATTGAGGGTTAGAAGTCTGACCTCTATATCCAATACCTTGTTTGTCAAACTGTTTGCTCATGTTAAACAGATCATTCTGATTTGCCTTACCAGATATCATCTTTTTCAAGACTTGGTCGGCTTTGTACAGTTCATCTATTTTCACCTTTAAATGTTTATCCTTTTAAGAACAAATGTTCTTCAGGTCAACATGTTCCTTCATCACTCTGGAGACTTCACGTTCCAGAGATAAGATCTTTGCATCTTTTTCACCTACAGTTTGTTGCAACCCGAACATTTCAGTTCTTAGAGACTCCATGACTTGATCCTTTTCGGCACATACATATTTGGACAGCTTATGTTCATACTCCAGAATGGTTAGTTTTGAAGTAGCTTCATCTAACTGAATTTCTTTATTCTTTTTGAGAACAAAGGTAGAAGTCAACTTGTCATTCAACTTACTATTCTCTTTACATAGGTTTTGGACTTCACCTTTTAAGTAAAGAATTTTGACATGTACTTTTGATTGATGTCGCAACATTTTCAACTGATCGACCTTGTTTTGTGCATGAATACACCTTTCGATTGCTAACGTATGTATTACAACATCTTCAATAATTAGATTTGTTACATTATTGTTAGAAATATCAGAATCAAAAGTACATTTAAATTAAAACAAACTCATACCTTTTCCACAATAAAAAATGATATCAGTTATTGTAAGACACAATAGGTTATTGTGAGAACAAATAACTTGATTGCACGTTGCTATGTAGCTTCATCTTGCTGTTCTTCTCCATCAGAGTCACTCCATGCTTTTCTGAAAGATTTGTTATTCTTGAGAAAGTTAGGACATTCGTTTGGAAGTATCCAAATCCTACACATTCCCATCACTGAATCTTTTGATTTCCAATTTTTGATTTAGAGATGTTGGTACGTCTATCATTGTTCGATCAACACTTCTTCTAAATGCAACTGGCTCATTGGTCTGACAATTCTTCCTCTTCAGTAGTTTCTCAATGACCTTCTTGACGCGACTCATAACTTCATCAAATTCAGCATCCTCCAGTTGATCCTCTCCATGCTCTTCCACAGAAGATATAGGAACACCAGCCTTATATGCAATATCTATACACTTGCTCTTCATGATATCATATCTATTATTGATCTCAAATGTTCTAAGATATCCAAGTAAGTCATCAAAATCCAGAGTATGAACCCTTTGGAAACTTTCCAAAGAAGTGTTCTTTTCACTAAATATCTTAGGGAGGGTCCTCACAATCTTCTGTACTTATCTAGTTTGTTATATCTCTTTACCAAGCATGGCGCTTTGGTTAACAAGATAACAAATCCTAACGTGGTACATCTCGATGTTCTCATCTTCTTTCATTCATATTTCATCAAAGGCAGTAACTTTTTGTAGTTTGGAAGACTTAACAGAATTTGTACATTTGAATTGTCGTTCGAGAATCTTCCATGCATCTTGAGTAGATGTGCATCTAACCAACATCTTATGTCGAGTTTGATCTATAGCCGTCAAAATAGAATATAAAGCCAAGAATTTAACCTTTTCAAGTACTTTTTCTTTGTTGTTCCATTGATCTCGTGGTTTGGGAATAACTTCCTTCATAGTAACATCTTTTATATTGAGACATGACCATCCATAATCAATAATCTCCCAAACACCTTGTCCTAAAAGTGCAGAAAGATCACCATCAGGGATTTTCAATAGGAATAGTTGGAACCATCCAGATGCGGAGGCCGCAAAATCGAATCATGACTCATGGTTGCCATCCCAATCAGCTATGTTGGATCTTTATCCTAAAATAAAACAACAAAAAACCTACTCTGGTGCCAATTGAAAAATTAGGGTGGCTTATGAATATATTGGTTCGAAATAACATTCGATGTAGTTGCATAAAATAAAATGGAAGCGATAAATAGTAACACATATTTTCCAAGGAGAAGCATCGCACTTCTCCTTAGAACTCTTTCATTAGGATAGTTACTGCCTCCCGCAAGCACAAATTGATATTTACACGAATAAGAACTCCTTCTAGACGAACCAACACTATAACAACTATTCTAGCTAATTTTCTGGCCAACACGTGGACTTATACAACACTCTATGGACTCTCTCCTAGGCTGAAAAGATGCTTATCACAAGCACCAAGTTTACAAAGAAATTCTAAGTTTCAATATTCCAGCGATGTAGATATATAAATTGGAATCTTGAATTTATTTAATAAATAAAATAGAAAATGCGTTTTCGAGTTCTATCTGTAAGTGTAAAAACTCATGCTAATTTGTACTAAATACAATAAGACCTATCAACTATATATAGAACTCAAAAGTCGGTCATTTAAAGAAAATGTGTGTCCTCATAGGCCGTGACTTGGGCCGAATTTCAGCATACCGCGTTCCTTGTAAGTAGAATCCTAGTATGATTCAGTTTTCTTCGACTTCAACTCGATTTGATATGAGGATTTTCATAATTCAACTTATGGAATCTGCATGTAGGAACATGAAACTTCCCATATTCGAGTTTTTCATTCCTAGTCGAATTCTTCCTTGCAAATCTGCTACAATCCTAATAAATAGAATTTTATTTCCTTCTTCTCATTTTTTCTTGTGTAGAATTTCGTTTCTTATAAGACTTGTTGACTTCTTTATGAAGCAACACCAACTTTGCATATTTAAAACTTTTCAAATCCATATCAGATTTTGCAAATCTTTCAAAATCTACACGCTAGAATCTTCACTTTCCATATCTAATAATTTTATCTCATTCTTGCGCGTGTAACTACACCTGCCAGTAAGAGAGATAAACTTTAATTTGTTTCCTAATTAATATTTAATATGTAAGGAAACTATATTGAGAGAGAATCTTCCCTTAAATACTTGTTTTGATCCATAAGTAATAAATTAATTAGTATTCATGAAGCTTTCAAGAAATAATTTAATTAGACAATTAAATATATTCAAATGGTGTCAGTTCTCACTTTCTTACAATATTATATTTAACTTAAATTTCACCATTTTATTTATCTCCGTTGGTCATTCAGCCTAAACGTAATAT
The DNA here is from genome assembly GCA_014905375.1 of Phtheirospermum japonicum. Lineage (NCBI taxonomy): Eukaryota > Viridiplantae > Streptophyta > Magnoliopsida > Lamiales > Orobanchaceae > Phtheirospermum > Phtheirospermum japonicum. The sequence continues at coordinate 267,110 of BMAC01000371.1, forward strand.
TTGCATTTGTTTCATTCAAGCAAAGCTTCTTTTCTAGTGTTTTCAAGACGATATTTAGTAAACATTTAACAGAAAGACGATTGAGTTTTTTTTTCTGAGGGGTGGACCCCACATATTTCAATTAAGGCAAATACTTGTGTTAGGCCAGATTAACGGGTCATGATCCGTTAGACCATCTGACACATTACTATAATATATTAGTTTTTGTATTGTGATGTATTGGTTTTTGTACTGTAAAGTATTAGTTTTTCATAAATCTCTGACCCGTGTTATGATGTATTAGTTTTTGTACTGTAATTTTTTACTATGATGCATTGATTTTTTATTATATGTATTGGTTTTTAAATTATAATGTATTGATATGAAATTTTGGCCTAACAGATGATTCGTTAGTCCGTCCTAACAAGACTGTCGCCCATTAAGGCAAACACTTGTCTCAAATTAATTGAGTCTGCCCCCACAAGAAAGTCTTAGTTCCACAAAATTGGGTATTATTTGTCCCAACATTGAGACAAAATGAAACATACAAGTGTAATTTTGCAAAAATATAATTAATGGAAGAGGACCAATTTTGCAACTACACCAAACATATAGGATTGTTTTAACAATTTTCCCATTCGTTCTTGTACAATCTCAATTGTATAAGATCCTAAAATTTGAAAAGGATATCCAAATATTTTGAAAAACAACGTGCAGGGATGATTCCCAGATTGCGGAAAATGACGTGCTTTCAAACAACTGAATGAAAAAGCAAACAAGTCCTTGGCAGGGGATTGTGCGATATTCATGTTGAAATTTAAAAATTCAAATTTAGGTCACATCAATTCGAAAGTCTTAATTGGTGGGACACACACGACTTAAAAATAAGTAGAATCTTTTGGGTATTCTGGTTGAAGAATTACTTCTTTTAGCTTCTCCATTCAATTTGAGGCTCACATGTAGAGACATTGTTGATGAAATTAAATTGCCACCAAGTTCTATCATGATGGTTAGCTAAACTGAAACACAAAATCGATTAAAGCCAACATTTGAATAAAACAAAGGTTATTTTATAGTCTAATCTCGTGACAAGGACCTCGATAATACAAAGTCCGTGAATTTTACGCATGTATTTGACCAACTCTATATTTCCAAATTCCAATCAAAATCGGCCCGATTTAAATCTTTTATGACCAAATTCAAATTTCGAAATTCAAATATAAATAGCCATCAATATACTCCATATAAATAGTAAAAATAAATTATAGCTACATTCCCAAGTCTCTGCGTAACAATGAATGAATTACTTCGTCGTCTTCCATCTAAACACGTACAAGTAAAATATAATAAAATAAGGTTTAAAATAATTATTAAAAAAAAAATCACGGAAACTGAAACGAGCCGCCAATCTGCGTATTCCCAGCCGGGGGCGAAATCGCGACCCACAACAGCGAAATAATAATCGCAATAAGGCCCGACCACACAAACACTATGGTCGGCGTCCTCCCCCTCCGCCCCATCAACCCCTTGGCAAACGGGTACAAATGCGCCAACACCCAAAAGCTAAAAAACACCCCCCCCACCAACCGGCTCCACTGCGGTATCGTACTGTATATCGTCCTACTCACACCCACCGCTATCGCTATCAAATTCGTTATCATGATCGTAATCGGCGGTATCATCAGTGACGTCCACTTCAACACATACAGATCCGCAAACTCATCGTCCACGTCATCACCCCCCGATTTCGACGTCAGCGTGAACGAGATCTCGATCCCGGCAACCACCTTCAGCAGCCCTTGTAAGACGGCCGCCAGATGCGCGCTCGTCCCTCCGATCAGCCAGAACTGCTCGTTCCGCCACCACTCCTCCAAATTAATCCCGGACCACTTAATTTCTAAGACGGCCAAAATGCACAGCGTTAAGGTGATGACTAGGAGATACACGAGGAAAGTGACGTTCAGCGACTGGACGATAAATTGACCAGAGAAGAGCGAGAGCGCGGGCAGGAAACAATAGACGATCAGAAACACGGATGTGAACGGATATATCCCGACGTTGAGGTACGCGACCCGTTGCAGAAGCTTCATCCTCGGGCTCGCCAGCAAGGCATTGTTACGGGAAAAGAAAATCTCGACCGACCCGGTGGCCCAACGGAGGACCTGGTGGAGCCGATCCGTCAGATTGATGGGGGCCGTCCCACGAAAGGCGTCACGTTTCGTGACGCAGTATATGGACTTCCAGCCGCGGTTGTGCATCCGGTAACCCGTCACCACGTCCTCGGTAACTGACCCGTAGATCCACCCGACCCGGTTGCCCCACTCGGTCTTGTCCTCGTACCAGCATGAGATGACGCTGATCGCCTCGGCGACGGTTGACGCGTCGAGGAGCTCCCGTGGGATCGTCAAGGCACCGGGAGGGCGCCCGTTTTTCACGGCCGGGTGATCTGCGAGAGGCCGACCCTGGAACTCGGCGACCGGGATCGAGTCGATCAGGAAACTCGAGTTGCCAAACCTTTTCGAGAAGATGGACGGGTTCATATCCTCGTCATCATCATCGTCTCCCATACGGAGCGCCCGATGCTCCTCCGGTGCGGAGTTGACAGAAGACGGGTTTTTCTTGCGACGGGCGAAGGAGCAGCAGCCCGAGCGCTCTTTCGAGCGGGGCGGGTCGAAGCCGTAAAGCGCGGTCCGGCGGAAAAGGCAACCGGTGCCGACATAAACCGGGCCTTGGAGCCCGTCAAGGGCCCGCATGTTGACGTCAAAGAAAACGGTGTTGTGATTCGCGTAGCGGTCAGACGGGTCGATACCTTCGAACCGCTGGGGGAACTGGACGTAACAGATGCGGTCCCCACCGCGGTCCATCATGAAACACATGCCTTCTCTTATGGCCTCGGAGTTGTAGATGTAGTGATCGCAGTCGAGGTTCAGAATGAAGGGCCCGTTTGACATGATGGCGGAGGCTCGGACCAGTGCGTTCATGGCACCGGCCTTTTTGTTGTGGTCGTACCCAGGTCGCTTTTCGCGAGACACGTAGACGAGCATGGGGAGACGGATGTCGACTTCGGTGAAATCGAGGGGGCTGCTGTCGACAGTTCCGTGTAGGGGCTCATCACTTGGGGGTTTCAACATTACCTGCAGTTTCACGTAGACGGAAACACAATTAATGTTCCAAGAAATTCCATAATGTAGAAAAAACAAATATATATAATTCATTTCGAGATGAGAAGATGGCCACCAATAAAAAATGCAAGTTTGAGGTAGATTATTATAAATTTAAGGGATATATATTTCCAAAAACTGAGGGATGTAAATGTAAATGTAAAATGGAAGACAAAAGGTCAGGTCAATTTGTAATTTTTAGAAAAGTTGAGGGGTGTAATTGTAAAACTATTCTTGATGGTGTCAGCAATTACTGTTAGCTCCACTAACGGCAGGTGCAAAATGTAAGAAGAGTGTAACCTAAAGGGTGGTTTTTGTAATTTCCAAAGTTACTGGGCTTTTTCGTAATTTGACCAAACCTCAAGGGTAGTTTTTCGTAATGATCCCTAATTTTATTTATTAAAGCCTATATATATATATATATTATATATATATATATATATATATATATATAACATATACCTGTATGATTCCAGCATGGTCACCCCTAGAGTGTTCGGATCCAGAAACCATCCAAGTCCCGGGCCAGTGGGTCCCATCCGCCATCCAAGTCGCTTTCGACACCTTCAGAGGCTCCAACGGCTCATCCTCAACAATAGTCTGTCTCCGAAGCTTCATCGCCTTAATCTCTTCCCGAGCATTATATGCATCCGAACGACGACGAATCGAATCGGGAAGCCCGTTAATGCGAACCTTAAACTCATCATACTCACGCTTAACCCTCCTCCGGTCCTTCACGAAATCCGGGCGCACCTTGTTCTTAAATGGGTCCTTTTTCAGGCTAAAATATGATTCCGGGTTCCTCGGCTCAATATCGTGTTTCCGGCAGAACGGGACCCACAGGTTGGCGAAGCTTGCGGCCTCGGCCATGGCCTCGAATGTGAGGAGGGCCCCGCCGTCGTCGGAAACGTAGCACGCGAGCTTCTCAACGGGATAATCGGAAGCGAGGATGGAGAGGATGGTGTTTGAGGTGACAAGCGGAGGTTCTTTTTCGGGGTCGGCGGTCGAGACGAATATGTCTATTCCGGGGAGGTCGGATTTGCCAGTCGGGTTGGCTGGGCTGGGGGTCTCGAACTTGTCTTTCAAGACGTTGAGATCAGTGGCACGGTTGACGGGGCAGAATTTGGGGAGCTGGTCGAGTAGCCAAGAGAAGGCGAACCAGATTTCGCATACGACAGACATTAGCCAGAGCCAACGAGCATCCTCATTCGGGTGGTTGATCCTCCATGCCAGGAATAGTCCAAGGACAATCATTCGGATGAAAATTAAGAGCCTGCGAGATTTCATTTTAAAACACTTTTAATTCAAATTTTCCGAGTAAAATTTCACACACAAAAATACAGTAAATTAAAATGTTGATATTATAATCTTCAACTTAAGAAACCGGTGATTACCATTTACAAATTATTAGGAACATTTATTTTTGGATTCGGATGCATTATAATAACTAAAAAAACAGAAAACTACACGCATCCAAACTATGTCCGTTTTCTGAACTAACCATCAACTACTTTTCTAGACAAATAATTGAATGTGAGTGAGTGTGTGTGTGTGTGTGTGTGTGTTAAAAATGAAGAAGAGAGAAAGAGGCCATGGAATGGGAAGATTTGAGGCTAAGGGTTCCCTTTCGGAAATTTAATAGGGAATTGTGCTTGATTGAAATTTACACGTGCAAATCATTGCGTAGATGGGATAAAAAAACCACCTTAATTCTAGTTCAGCTGCAAGAATCTAGTTAGTTTGGATGGTGGTATGTTAAAAAAAAATAGTTGACATGGTTAGTTTTGAAACCGGGCATAGTTTGGATGGGTCAAAGGTTATTTCCCTAATAACTATGGTAGCTTAGCTAAGCTCAGTATTTCGATTGATATTCGATTTTGTAGAAATTACCATCTTTAATTCACATAAATTATATATATATAAAAAATAAAAAAACCTAAAAAATGAAAACCTTAAGAACTAAACTAAATAAAAACCAAAAAAGAACCCTACAAACCTAAAAACTAAATAAGTAAATAAACTCTAAAATTTGGGCCCTGTAAAGAAGTTTTTATCTTCTAGAACCAACCATCTGCCAGAATCCTTCACCTTTCTTACATTCACATTCCATAACTAAACTACTAAATTCATTGATTAACATATATATTCAAGATTACGTGATCGCATTCCAAAAAGCACACAGAACACAAAAGATCGAAGCCAAAAAAAAAATAAAATTACCTATACGGGCTGAGCACTGCGGCCGGTATCTTCAACTTCCGTGTGAGCGGCCTCCACGGCTTGCCGAGCAGCTCCTGCGCCTCTCCCCCTGACTCATGATCCTCGTTCTTATCCTCCCCAAACCCGCCCCCGTCTTTGGGCCATATCGCATTCCCATACCCATACGTCCCCTTCGTCTCAAACAGCCACCTGTTATGATCGAAGTCCACCCCCGTCCCGCTCCTCGCCAATCCTGATTGGCTCCGCACTATCGCCGACCTATTCACCGACTTCATCAGCGACAGCCTCCTCTCCATCTTCGAAACCGGCTGCTGACCAGCGGTGGGCTCCGCCACGGCCAGCTCCGTGTTCTTGTACGGCTCTTTACACCCAGGACATATACCGTCACCCGTCTTAACCGCGTCATTGAAACAATCCCGGCAAATCTTGAAATCGCACTCACACGGCAAAATGTCTTCGCCCCGCCCGTCGCTCATCACGTTCCCGTCGCATCCCTGTATGGCGCAGGAAGACCCTTTTGCCCCTGCCATCTGGGGGTGGGTGGACTCGGACTCGATCACCTTGTCCATGAGGTGGGCCCGGGTTACGGAGTTGTACCCGCCGGTGAACAGCGAGCTAGAGACGTACTGCTCCTCGACGCGCTGCGAGATTGGCGCTAGGGACGAGTCGTCCATAGGTTGGTTGTCAGGCGTGGGCGGGATGTGGACGGTGTATTCAGAGAATTCGATCCCACTGATGTCACTGTCGAGGCTGTCCCGGGAGAGGTTGACGTATCGGCCCGACGAGGTTCGCCTTGTGAAGGTTACGGTTGGGGGGATTGCGGTTCGGCCCCCGGGTTGGGAATCGGAGTGCCGGAATGACCTTTCTGTCATTGTCTCGATTTATGGTCACGAGAGCCTGGAATTTATCAGAGAACCAAAAAAAAATCAAGAAAATCAGACAGAATTATTAATTTGAAATCTTGGGAGACAAATCAGAAACACTTTCTCTTTCTACAAAGTCACTAGCTTTAGCTTTTTTTCTGGAAAAGCGAAAAAAGGAGCTGCTTTCCCGGCCAGATTCAAATCTTTTGCCAATAAAGAAATATTTGTAAACAAACTATTGTCTGAATAAAGGCTATAACATGGAAAAACTGGACAGAGACGAAGATCAAGAATACAACGGACCATGTCCCCTTAAAGATCTGAAACCTCCCAGGGACTCTACAAACAGGGGCTAAAGGATGATGAAGAAATGCAGATCAAATATATTTAGCACTTCAAAACGTGTGAACAACTGGGCATATACCAAAATGTGCAGGAAACAGGAAAGTGATGAGTCACATCATCTCTACAACTTCAATCTAACAATACTTAAATAAATATATAATAACTAAATAGAAGAAGAGGGCTGTGCATATGAAAACAAAGAAACGGCCTACACAAGACGTGTAAGAAACTTTCAAAATTGGAATAATTTAATTATATAACCTTTTTTTTTTTTTTTTTTTTGTAATGTGGGTGGGGATTATGGTCCCCTAACCTGAGTAATTATATGTAGGGTAAAAAAAATATTACAAACTAAAATTGTATTAACAATGGTACTGCGACTCGGCCCCAGATTGTTTTCCAGCAAATTGTTTACTCTCTCTCCCCAAAATTTTCAAAGTGGGTGTTCGCTACTCTTAACTACTCCAAGAAAATTAAAATAAAACATAATAAAATCAAAATAAAAATAAAAACTACCCAAAAATCAAATCAAAAATTCAGCAGCAATGAAAAACTAATAAAAGTCAACAAAACACATTCAGATTTCGGTAGAGCCCGCAAAGTCTCACCTTCACATAAACCCCGATGAAAAAAGATTTGATTTTTTTAATTAATTATACGGGAAAAGAAAACCCTTAATAATGAGCTCTATACACGTGCAAACACAGAGTACCGATATGAAAAGTGGGGAGAGAAAGAAAAAATAGAAGAGATCTGAGAATCATGGATATACCATAAATATACCTGGAGAAAATCAAAAATAAAAGAAAAGTTATCTATTTTATGTAGCACATCGAAGATTTCTCGAGACGCTTGTTTTGGAGTTGATCCGAGTAGACTTCAAAAATATAAGGTGGTTTTTTTTTTCCCTCGTTTCTTTTGCTTGAATCTAAAACAATGGTTGAATTTGCTGCCACCGGCTCGTGCTTAAGATCAATCAAGTGTATTGAAGTGTAAAAATAAACTTATCTTCTTTTGCTTTTTTTGCTTCTTTCTTGTAATAAAAATAAAATATTTTGTAATGTAATAATGGTTGTTATGGAGAGGAAGAAGACGAGACGGCGAAAATTGTGGGGAGGGACAAATGAGGAATTATCTGCAATTTCAAAGATTTAGGGGATTATGCCGTTGCACTAGGTGAAGAGGGTTGTATCCTCTGGTGTAAAGTCCATACAAGAATTGGTACGACTCTAGTCTAGCATCCTTACAAATCAAATCATCACATAGATCGTGTCAAATGTAGAGAGTCGATATGTTTCAATTGGATTTTATAGAAACTAGTTAAATTAATTAGTCGGAGATTTATCCAACAACTTTAGGTTTTTAAAATATATGGAGATCAAGTAATTTATGAATTGCAATTTTCTTTCTTTAAAATATAAGGGGATTGACATAATTAATTAGAATCAATTTATTGATTATTTTCTATAACTCCGACATAGTCTTGATTATGTTAGATAGACTCGTCATAAGTTCTCCGACAATCAACTCATTAGGCTATAAGATTGATAAAAAAGATAATGAGAGCAGAATTACTAAACTTAGGTTTAGAAAGAGGTTTGAGTCTTTCTCAAATATACATTAGAGACGTGTTGCCCAAGTTAAGCTTTCAGTCTCCGTCTGACCATTAAACTTCATATTTAGGAAACCAACCTCATATAGGATTCTTATTTACTTCCTTTCAAATTAATCAAATAATCGTGTATATTTTCATAAGATTATCATACAAATATGTAAAATCTTCCAGCTCGCTCAACCTTACCTGATAAGCCCGCGACCTATTCAGGCACAGTTACAATTCGTATAGACCCATTATAAGCAATATCAGGCTCTTTGCCGACCTAAGCCAATTGTTTGGACGAGCTTCCTATGGAACCGTTCCAACTACCAGCTTTCCGCATAAAGACCGAACCCAACGCCGAATGTCATATTAGCTAGCTAGTCCTCTATTCTACTTTACATTCAGTTTACTTTCCTTATATATACTTATTAGACTAATGGTATGACTTATTAGGACTGTGCCTCTTAAATTGATTGTATATTTCAAGTTGATGGATATTGAATTGATACTGATTGAAGTATCAAATCAGCAAAATCTCAAGTGAAGAATGAAAGCAAGAAAGAAAGATATTAGTGAATAGGGAAGCAATCAATAAAGTAAGATAAGAAAAGATGATCAACCCAACCATTCAGGTTAAGAAAATATATTTGAATATTCTTTTCTTACAAAGCATCAACTCTCTTGCCATTTAAATAGTCTTTGTTTGTGTATTGTAAAGACACACATATATATATATAATTTAAAGGGTTTTTTAATAGTATATAATAATTTGTTTTTCTGTTGTTTAATAGTATGATTATGATCAAACTAATTTATTAATAATAACTAGTATTTCACTCTTGCTTGCATGAGCAATTAGTTTAATGTGTTATATTGCGAAACAACTGAATATTATTGAAGTATTTAGAATAATTGTATGAATAAGTTATTATATATTGAGTAATATATATCATCTTATTATTTTTCAAAGATCAAATATTATTAAAAAAAGTGGTTAACTTGGTTGATAAGAAAATTGTTATTGTAAGAGATGTACTTAGTAATTTATGAAACACTTCATTCTACACAACATTAGTAGTTTTTTTAAATATTTATTCACATCAATGCAAACAAGATTTTCAACCTTTACGATTGGTCACTCTTGATATAGCAATATACAACTTGCCATGACTGATAAACGACTTCTTCAAGAAAAGTTCAACATGTGAGAGAAATGTCCTTGACTTTTGTTGATATTCATCGCATATAAAACGATCACTGAATATTTTTATCGTTAAAACTTAAAAGGCAATCTCGGATTAGATGGTCTAACAATCATTCAAAGTATTAATAGTAATTCACCCGCATTGCTCCTTGCAGAATCTTAGACTACAAAATATGATCACCAATTATTGTAACGACTAACCTAGTTCCATTACAAAAAATCAAGTAAATGAATAATATTTCTCAATTACATGATAGGAGTTCATGATTCGACAATCATGAACCCATAAATGTGTTCGAGAAGTTTAATGAGTGGACTTCCCTGCAACATGTCAATATTTGATGAAGTCGTATATTCATTAATAGAATCGACGATATCAAGTTTTGGAGAAATAATGGCTCAACCTTTGAAATAAATATAACATTAAGCAGTAGCTTCAAATTGTGGATACACGCTCACAATTGACATAATAGAATCATCATCTTCTTCAATAATAGATCATCTGAAATTTCAATATCAACGATATCATCTTTCGGTGATCTAACTATTTCATTGCCTATGCTAGTTATCCACTTAAAAGTTTTTTATTCAACAACAAAATCAAGATTTAAACTGAGATTTTATAACCTCATATTTTTCGTCAACTTCAAGACTGTGCAATTTCTCTATAAAATCTAAGAATTGATCGAAATCATTTTTTGAAAATCCTTAACTTCTATCTTTGATTAAGGACTTATCATTAAAATTGTAAATTGTAAGTAAAGATTTTGATTAACGATATTCTCATACATATAAAAAAAAAACTAGAAATCTAAATAAAAATTTCTTTCTTTATTTAGATAAAGATATGATTTCATGTTGGTAATCGAGATTTTCAATTTTTTCTTAAATACCGAGAGCTAAATATTATATTAAAAATTTTATTGTTTACAATTAATGAGATTAATGGTTTTAATTTGATTTGATATATTTTACCATTAATCAAATTTTATATAAGAACAAAATACTCACATAAATATTCATTCTTTGTTTAGATCATACAATTTCAATTAAAAAACGACATATATAAAATATTATAATAACACACCAATATTTGTATGTGCGATTTTACTTCTTTTCACCATTACCCACATTAAAAAATTAATTCAACCAAATAAAATACAACACTTTCACATTTAATGATCAACCATATCAATAACACAATATAAATTAACAATACACTATTCCATAAATAAAGCATCATCGATTGATATATAATCACAAATAATATAAAGAGGATAGATAAACATTAAAAATACCACCACCAAATTATAGATATAAAACAAACAATTAGAATAACACCAAAAACAAATTATAAGTCTATTAAAAACATTAGATTACTAATTACAACAATAATATCATGCCAAATATACCAACAACAAAACAAAAAAATCCAACTGTAAAAGGAAAAACATAATAGAAGAAGAAACAAAGGAGACGAAGGAAATAATAGAAATTAGAGTTATCTTACTCATCAAAGACTCCATTTATATAGGGAAATTAAATACATATTTCCATAATACATAAAGATAACAAATACCTAAATTGTCCCTCATCAGTTACTTGTTGACGAAGGCACACTAATTGTGTTCTTCCTTTAACACTCCCCCTTGTGCCAAGTCAAATGGTGAAATGGTGTTTCATTGTTGCCTCGTTAAAACCTTGACAAGTAACAAAACCCAATGTAAAAAATAAAACTTGATCTAAGGAAAAAGAGTACAACACACCTATGTTGAGACTCCCCCTAAAGTGTACACCTCTCTTTGATATGTACATCTATCAAGAGAACTTTGAAAGTCTCCACTTCGTCAATTTAATTGATTCTTGAGAAAGTGCATAGTTGTTGGTTGTAGAAGAATTGTGGTGATATTACTCGTATTATCACATTTTCTTCAATGATAGAGTTCAAGCCACTATTATCAAATGTATGAATGATCATAATATTTACCATTGATAATCACGAACTACTACATGTATGATAATGACCACTTTAAATGGATCGAATGAGTAACCAACATCAACGATACTATTTGGTGTTTACAGTAGGAAATAAACTCAACATTTTCTTTAAGGGTTACAAAACCATCTGCATGCAGTCCCCATTATATTTATGAATGGGAAAAATAAACTCGCATCAATGGTTTCTTTTAGGTATCAAAATATATTTTGATTCCATTTCAGTGACATTTCGCTTTCTTGAGTTAAATCAAGATAACAATTTCGAGAAATTAATAGTTGGTCAAGTGTATTAGTAATGGTACAATAATGCGCATATTGTACACATGTAGAGAATTTCAGCTCCCACTAGTTCTTCGTCATTCCACTGACGAAATTGATATTTCCTTAATTTTCACTTTAACCAATCATAGGAGTGCTAACATATTGCACTTATCCATATTTAATTACCTGATCACCTATTGGATATATGCAAACTGTAAAATTTAGTATTCCACAAACTCGATTTTAGTTTAAAGCCTTAACATGACCGAGTTTTCACATGGTTCATTATCTCAAATTAAAATTTCAAATAACTAGCGATATCTCTTATTTCATTAAGAGTGAATATTATGTTCCTTTCGTCGACATATACAATTATAATCGCAAATTTGAAACTTATTTTCTTTATAAATATGCAAGAGCATAGATTATATTTTCCCAATCAAGTGGTCACTTAGACGGTTATACCACATCCGTTTGGATTATTTTAATTCATAAAGTGAGTGTTTCAATTTAATTTCAAATACACTCCGTGGCTTAGAGTCACTTGAAAGGCCAGTAGGCACTTTCATATATATCTCTAAATCATAATCCCCGTAGAGATTTGATGTAACCACAGGTATAAGCTGCATTCTCATTCTTTAGAATTATAACATCTATAATGGGAGAGTACATATCCTCATAGTCAATTCCAGGGCGTTTTGAGAAACTTTGTGCTTCAAGTCTATATTTACATGTCATGGCTTTATTTTTCTCATTGCGCTTTCTGACAAAACTTCGTTTATGTCCTACATGCTTTACACTTAGAGAGGTTAGCACTACCAGACCAAATACCTGTCTTGGTGTCAATGAATTTAGTTCTACCTGGATTGATTCTTTAGAATTAGGTCAATTTGCTCTATATTGACATTTCAATAGATTTTGGTTCGTTACCATCGTGCTCTATGATTCCTTGAGCAACAGTGTATACATCATCAATGTGTGTGGAGAATCTTTCCATCAACTCATATAAACTCTCATAGTATATTGAGATTTCTTTATTCTCTGGAATCATATTAAACATTGTAGAGCGTCCTCCAGTAATGATTCATGGACATAAGTATAACCAGAGATAATCTCACGAGAGTCATTTTCTTCATTGATGATTAATTGAATTTGTGTCATACATGCCCTCTTATTCCTTGGGCGAGTATTGATCGAACCAAGTGACCCCCCCCCTGTTCCTTTTGGGAGTCACGACCTCAACCGCACCTCCACTAAGTATGGTTATAATGTCTTAATCTGCGACATTGTGCCCTTTATAGGGACTTTTAACATTGTAAATACATTTGCAGCTGGTATATATATGATCTCGTCACTTTAGAAATTGAGTCTCCTATACTTTGAAGATCAATTGTTCACTTTACTTTACTTTCACGTTACATTGTGAAATGCGGGAATCATAATGAGACATAGTATGACTATTCCTGTCGTTCCATTAGAAAATAATTTTTCTTATCTCCCCCTAACGATGGAAAGACTGTCTCATTAGAGTGATAAATTCGCTAATTTAGCGAGAAAGAGATCGTCTGTCAAAGATATCGGGTGACTGTTGAAGATTCATATCCAACATAAATACTTAATCGTCTTTAGAAACCCATATGAATGCGCTATGGGGGCGCAATAGGCACATATACTGCGTAATCAAATATGCGTAGATATGAATTATCAGGCTTATATCCAGTTACCAACTAGTACGCAAAATATCTGGTTAGCAGGGGTTCATAAACGAATAAGTAAGAGTTGCGTGCAATATTGCATAACCCAGTGCAGAGACAAATATATGAGTGCGCATAAATATTGTCTTAGTCGCCATCTATATTCTTTGAGACCTTATTATATATGCACATTAGGGTACGGGATGCATTACATCGATCTTGATTAAAATGCAATAGACATCGAATACTTTGGATGTAAACTCTCTAGCATTATGAGTTTGGGTGCTCTATAAGGGTGGTGAGTCCTCAGTCATACTAATGTGTTAGAAGTTTTGCAAATGCAACATTTTTATGGACCATATGTGCCGAAACATCAACCAAAACTATAAAATACTTGAATGATCTGCATTTAGAATGGTTATGTCCACATGTATCACCAATTATCAATTATAACAATGGAATATTATACTTTGTATCTTTATCATATGCATGTCTCAATAATATAATTTTGCTAATGACCAAGTTTTGAAAAAATGAGTGATGTATCTTTGAGATATGAATGTATGTAGTGCTCCTAGTACTTTAGATAGCACTAGCTGTAATTGAACAACATTAGTTCGACACTATATTGTGCATCAAATTTCTATCTCATTTTGTATTTCACTCAAAATAAAAGATGTCCATGTTAATTTATTAAAATATGGACCATCATATCACGACGACCAAAGACTCCATGTCAGTCGTGTTAAAAATTGAATGAGTCAGTGTCCAAAATTTCTTTGTTGATCATATCTTATGATTCAATAATAAAAAAGTAGTAAAGTAAAATTACTGGATTGACTCTAAAACGTGTTTTCTTCCACATAAATGAAAGGTATAGTTCCATTCTCATAATGTACTTCTTAATGATAATCATCAACATGAATATCATCAAACTTAACAAGGTTCATTTCGCTCTTGGTCCATACTGAGCTTTTATGACTTTAATCAATGTGTCGCTAGGCATCAAGACTTTGTCACATATAAATATCAATTCAGTGAATAATTGTCTATTCCTCGAAAAAATCTCACATTCTTCAGAGATATTTGAACGAAATACTTTTCATTCTAATATTTTACATCATTTGCTAGATATGTTACATTATATCTTGATAGTATACTCCTGAACCTTGTATGTGAATGCGTGGTAAGTAAATTCAATTACATTCAATGTTTCAGAATGAAATGCAAAATTTACCAATAAGCCAAAAATAAATAAATCAGGCCACATGACATAAATCTAACTCAAAATAAACTTTAAGACCAAATACAATAGTCAAATATGAACGATTGATTATACTTTCACAAGTTCTTTGTAAAGTAAGAAACAAACAAAATTTCATCAATCAAAATAGAGGATACCCATTGACTAAGCAAGGTTATTGGAAGAACCTCCATGACTTCTACCATTACCAATAAATATCACAAACTCTTACATATCTTACCTTGTGGTTCATTCTTCCCACATATGTAGGGATCGACATGTCTCTTCCCCTTTACTTTGAGGTTATTTCCACTATTCATATTGATCCTAGTTAGCCTCAAGAAATTTCCTTATCCAGAGGTCTAACATTGGTATTATTAAAAATAATGGCATGTCTCTTAATGACTTACTATCATAATTAGTATTATACAAGTGCATCAGTATGTTTGCTCAAGTCGAAAAAAAAAAAAATAGAGTGAGATCGTATCTCTCAACTATTTATTATCATTTGAAGTGATTTTCTTTTCGGCATATGGTAAGACATGTTTTTAGTTGCAATATATCAAATTCATTGACCATTTTTAGCAAGTAAACACATTTTTTTTCACTGAATTCTTAGGCTTAGAAGTATTGTTTTATAATATTGCCAAAATATTCATTTAGAGCACATTTCAAAGTTTATTAAGATTTTCAACTACATATACTTACAATATAAGATATATAAGATTTGGGGTCAATATGAAGTCTCGAATTCATTAGAGAATCGACTTTGACTTAGTTTGACGGTTCTTTGTCAGCTGGAAGTTGGTGGATGACATTATTGTGAAATTGTAGTTATTCTAGTTTCCACATCAAACGAATGATGGTAGTACTCAATTTCCTTTGAGTATATTATTTTGAGTTTAGATCGAGTTAATTCAACCAATTTCTTTAGATAATGAATTTGAAGAATATATGTCATACTTTGTCACAAAACTTATTTATACAATTTTTTATCGTTCATGAACTTTTATTACCATGAAAATATGCAAATGTACAGTCAATGATACATACTGAAAGTAGTTATAAATAAGCTTGAAACGTACATGAATGTATCAATTCATCAAATTTATGATTAACTAAACATATTGGCAAAATCATGATCAATCTCTCATTTAATCATGTAAATAACTTTATTTACGATTTCTAAATTAGAAATCATCTAAGGGCATAAGTACTAATATATTATGTACTCTATGAATATCATAAAAATATTGCAAAATTTCATGTTTGTCAATGTTGTACACAATATCACATGTATATAATCATAGGTAACATATATACATATATCATAAAAATATTGCAAAAATTTCATGTTTGTCAATATTGTACATAATATCACATGTATATAATCATAGGTAACATATATACATATATAGGCTTTTTATAAGAATGCACAATAATACATACCATGTCATATATTCATATAACTAAATATTTATTAGTTGAATTTAATAAATAATAGGGTAATTCGAGTTACCTTCAAGAAAAGTCACGATTCTTTCCTAATTTTATTTTTGCAATAGGTTTGTCCGCGATATATTTCTAATGACATAAACCTTAAAATTCGATCTCCATCATACATATTTAACCACTATATCTTTTGAATACTATCCAAAATCCAGCGTTATCCAACGATTAGATTGTGCTTAATTTAATTTTTAAAAGAAACTGAGCAGACAATTTCAGAAAATATGATCAGCTCTGTTCAAAATTCATTATCGTATTCTTCAGACCCAATATTCAAATCTCCACCATTCATATAAAACTGGTATATGTTTGAAATAATATATCCAAATATTGGCTTCATCCAACGGTTCAATTGTGAGAAATCTTATTTTAGAAAATGTTGAACCGAAAATCTTGAAAATAAAATCTGCTTTGTTTGAAATTATATATATATATATATATATATATATATATATATATATATATATATATATATATATATATATATATATATTTATTCGTGTCTCCGAATACGAATCCACCGTTCAGAACGTAATTCAAAAGGTCTTTAAGATTATACAAATATTGGAGCACGATCCAACGGTTTAAACTCAAAAATTCAATTTTCCAAATTTACAGCGCGGTTAGATTCTTGACGTACGAAAATTGTATAATTGTTGCTTTGGATATGGAGGCTTATTCTCAATCACTCTCAATAAGTTAGAGTTTCGTGCTGATAACGTGTAAAAGGAAAAGTATAATAGAAGAAGACACAAAAGGAAACAATAGAATTTAGGTTCTCTTATTCATCAAAAACTCCATTTATATAGAGGAATTAAATACATATTTTTATAATACATAAAGATAACAAATACCTAAATTGTCCCTCATCAATTACTTGTTGAAGAAGGCACACTATTGTGTTTTTTCTTCAACACCAACTACTTTTAAATAGATTAAGTCTATTTCACAAAATAAATCTTAAAAGTTAACGTCATCTCAAACGGAGTGAATATGGTAACTAAAAAAGGTATATAGAATTAATAAAAAATCTCAAATATCATATTTAAGAGCTTACAGAACCAATAATAATGATAATAATAATAATAATAATAATAATAATATGACAACCAAATAACTAATACTGACAAAATCTGATTATAGATGTGATTTCAGTACAAGCAAACATAAACAATAAATGTAATAAAAATCAAATAGTGTATATTTTTCACTAACGACGGTTATCAAGGTTTTTCTCTTCTTTGCCCCCCTATCTTTATGCCTATCAGGAGTAGCAAACACAATACCAACTCTTTTAATAACCAAGTTGTGAATGCATATTAATTCCTCATATACAAAGAAAATACCTCAACTCCAGATAATCCGCCTCTTTCCTCTATTCATGAAATTGCTCAATGACATCATACGTCTGCCTCGTCGGCTCCCTTGAAGGACAAACGATCAACAAATACACAAATTACACAAACACAAACATAAACTTAAACAAAATTCTACCAAACCTATTAAAAAAAACTTAAACAAAATTCTCAAAATAAAACCAAACCGTTTACAAGGGGAAAAAATCAATTCCATCTGTTGAATCAACTAACCTATATCATCATAGATGGTGTTTTAGAAGCAATATGTTAAAAAACACAATAAGACACTGAATACACAAAACCTAAAAATTACAATCATTGAAATATTGAACTAAGGACCTTTTCTTTTGAATAAGAAATAAGAACTAAAATTAATTGTCAAAAGGAGAAGAAACACACCAAACTTATTCTTTCTAGTTATATATTGTGTAAAAACCGACGACGAATACAACTAAAAAACTATAACTAAATATATCTATCATATAAGATTTAACTCCAAAATTTATAAGAATCTAAATCTATAACACATCTTCTCAAATCACTAATTAAAGACATTTAAAATTAAAACATATATACTAATTCAATAAAAGTTTCGATAACTAAATGAAAATTACCGATACTTCAGTCTCGCCTATTAAGACGATCTTGATGAAAGTAGGAAGTAAACTGGAATCCATGAAAATTGAACGACCGAGAATCCATAACAATCAATCAAGGAGATCATCTCCATCGACATGTACTTGTGTACCAATTTATGCGGTCATCTTAGCATAGTGCTCCCAGTGGTCTTAGTTAAACGGGTCTTCAATTAATACATAAAGGTAATCAGACACGAAAAGATTTGTACAAATCTTCCCGATATCTTCTACAGTCCATTACTTTTCTACCAATACAAAGAAAATATCAATGATTTGGTTGTTAGGAATAATATAATTACTATGATCTAAGGGTTATATCCTAAATACAATAAACTCTAATTATCTTCTAAAACTACAATTACTCTCTTGAGATACTACAAAGACTTGGTAATATGTACATATATATTAAAATCAAGATCTTCTCACCTCTTCTTTGAAATTCACCTACACAAAATACAGCTCGTAGTGAAAAGAAAAGAAGAAAAAAGCCATAAAACTTATGAAAAGACACACAAAAGCCTCTAAATTAAACACATAAAAACTATTAAAACATGCATGAAATTACACTTATCATTTTCAAAATTAGAATTCTGGACCCAAAAGGTCATCGTTCCAATCTATGTTTACTAAAAGCTCAAGATGATTTGACTATTCAATTCTCTAAATTGGGTTAAAACCTCTAATTTGTGTTTAAACCTTTAACTTCCAAACACAACCCTTATTTTCTTTAAGACGTGGTTATCCTTTTTTTTAATTAAGTATTTATGTTTCTTACAAGCATATTGATTTGTACTAATGTACTTTTGCAAGGTTATGTTTGGTTGGTGATTGTGGAAAGTTTTTGGGGGAAGGGAGATTGAGAATTATTTTTTGAAAAACATGTGTATTAGAATAGAAGCACATTGAGAAACAAAAAAATAGTGTTTGTTAGGTGATTGACGGAAGTTTTTATGGGGAGAAACTTCCCCCAAATACTAACCAAACAAAGCCTAAGTCTTTATGCATATATAAGGAGATGAAGTGATAATAGAAGAATAGTTATCTGCACAAATCTTCTCTGCATCTTTTGTAGAACAACTTTTTTTTTGACAAAAACATAAAATATATCAATAATATTGATGAAAACAATAATAATTAGCAATATCAAAGATCCAATCAAAATAATCATATCAACGAAACTAACCACAGATTGATCGTTAATTTTCATGAAAGACCATAGATTGTATCTGAATAGTAGCGTGACTGGATCTTTTGAGAAAACACCAAGCAAAACGAAATACCACTTATTAAGTAGATAATACTTCATTTATTAAGAAGACGAAAACACCTGAGGGAAAAACACGATCTCCTGTGAAGGAGACAAATGTAAAACTAAATGACAGTATTAAATATATTGAAAATGATGGTTTCCCTCATCAACCCAAAAAGGGAATATGGGGGAAGAAAAAGATGATGGTGACTAGGGTTTACCAGGAGATAATTGAAGGTTTTTTTTATAGGGTTAACACATTTATCGTTTACGTAGAGTAGAAATTGTTGGAGAAAAGAAATCTGAGAAAGTTATATTTGCTAACTTTGCCTAAATATTTCAAATATATAAGGATAGTTGTCTTTCTAAATGAGGTTCATATTCATAGTCTACGGTGCGAGTAGATGAACATGGTTTATTCACTTTTATAAATTCCTGTTCGTATGAGTGAGAAATTAATGACAAAAGTTGGACATTTGCGAAATGGAGTTGGAAGTTGAAGATGTAGTGAGATCTTCATTCGAAAGTTGGAAAGTTCCACATTGGAAGAAGACTCATTTATAGATGACTTTATTAAAGGAATGAAATGAACATTGATTAAAAGTTGAGTAAGGATGGAAATCCACAAACGCGCGCCACCACCCACCTGGTTTGGGTTCATCTGTGGCCTATGTGTCCGTCTCGGTGGGGCTTTGGCTTTAATATTTTGGACCAGAAACTATTGGATTTTCCCTGCCTGCCTCACGCATCTAGTTGTCTGGCAAGATCTCATTCGATACGGTGAACGAATTAATTCCTCCTTGCGGTGTTGTTGTCGTTGTATCTTAGGAGGTTCATTGCCATAGATGTGTGAGCACTACGTACGGAGCAATAAGAATCTTAAGGAAATAGTTCGCTATCTTAAGGAAAGAATTCACTCGCCTCGACACTTTTTCATTTTGTTATTTATTTTTTAATTTTCTATTTAATTGTAATAAATATGTATTAGTTCAAATTATCCACCACTATTATCCCAATTTTATTACTGTATTTCCAACAAAAACTTGATTACTACACTTGCTCTTTGATCTTTAAATCTCACTAATGTTCAAATTATCTATCACTGTTATCCCAATTTTATTACTGTATTTCCAACAAAACTTGATTACTACACTTGCTCTTTGATCTTTAAATCTCGCTAATGTTTAACCCGTGCGATTCACAGAAAACACACACACACACACACACACACACACACACACACACACACACATATATATATATATATATATATATATATATATATAGAGAGAGAGAGAGAGAGAGAGAGAGAGAGAGATAAAGATGTTCATGCAATAAACAATAACCACACAAATTTATATCAATTTGTACTAATTAAACAACACGTGATACATGTAGTGTAATATAATGAAGTGATGTATAATTTTGATATTTTTTTCTTATTATATTTGATGATGGGAGACAAGATGTTTTGAAAATAACAAAAACAAAATACAGTTATCATGGTAAATATCAAAATATATGAGGAAAGAAATAGAAAAATGAGAGAAGAAATTACTGTATTAATAAGAATAATGAGAAACTTTTTATCATGTTTTTAAACACTTACTAAAATACCAATTGAGTTATATGAACCATTAATAAAATTATATGTTCATTTAGTTGCTTATATAATCATTATTAACTCAGTCGTTTGAGCAGTTGGTCCGCCCAACCTAAACCATTCAGTTCATTGGTTCAACCTTTTCGAGCCACGTGCTTGATACTTGCTTTTCTCATTTTTGATTTTTTTAGTTTATATTTTCATGATATCTGATAATTTAGTATATATTAATATGTTTGAGTTATATTATATATGAGTTTATGAATATGATTGTATACTATTTTTTTAATATATTTATGAATAGATTATTTAATTTACTTGTTTTCAATTTATAAGAATAATATATATGTTACGCTATACATACATACATGCATGCTCACACACACACACACACACACACACACACACATATATATATATATATATATATATATATAATGATTGTTATAATCACTTGTTATATCTTTGTTTAATTTTATTTTCTATGTGGGACAAGAACACAAATGTAACAAGTATAATATTGATTTTTTTATGCTCTATCTTTCTATATTTAATTTATGATCTTTGTTGATTGAATATATTGATTAATATATTTAGAATCTATATATATATATATAAAGGTTAGCGTTTCTAAAAATATTTCTTAAAGTTTTCCCGCCCATTTTACTTACTATTTGTAGTATACATATTTATTATTTAAATAATTATTTATATAAATATTCTTTTGGAGATTATGATTTATGTAAAGCAAATATTAAATATATAGAAGAATTATGTATACTTATAAATAAATTATCTATATATATATAAAAAGGTTAGCGTTTCTAAAAATATTTCTTAAAGTTTTCTCGCCCATTTTACTTACTATTTGTAGTATACATATTTATTATTTAT
>BMAC01000371.1:290907-349676 GCA_014905375.1 Phtheirospermum japonicum
ATTTTTCAGATTTCGTATACACACACACACACAATATTTTTGTAGTTGGATATTATTATTTTTTTATTTTATTTTATATTTTTATCGATTCTCTTTTTTATTTTAGATTTATTTAATAATTTTATAGAATCTAATTATGAATTTTTTGAGTTAACTTAACTTATTTTATGAGTTTTCTCTTTATTTTATATGATTATTGAGTTTTCGTTTTTTTTTCATATTTATTAAATAAATATTTATAGTTTGATTAAAAGTTCTTATATTTTTATCTATATGATTTTATTAATATTTTTAATTTTATTTTATAGCATTTAAAATATTTATGTTTTACTTTTGCTTTTTTGGGTTTTTAAAATTTATTAACTAATTCTTTACATATATTTATATATTTGTTTTAAATTTTTTTATATTTTATATTTTCTTCAAAAAAAATTATATTATTTTTATTTTTCTCATAATTTATTTATAAGTATACATAATTCTTCTATATATTTAATATTTTCTTTACATAAATCATAATCTCCAAAAGAATATTTACATAAATAATTATATTTTTCAGATTTCGTATACACACACACACACAATATTTTTGTAGTTGGATATTATTATTTTTTTATTTTATTTTATATTTTTATCGATTCTCTTTTTTATTTTAGATTTATTTAATAATTTTATAGAATCTAATTATGAATTTTTTGAGTTAACTTAACTTATTTTATGAGTTTTCTCTTTATTTTATATGATTATTGAGTTTTCGTTTTTTTTTCATATTTATTAAATAAATATTTATAGTTTGATTAAAAGTTCTTATATTTTTATCTATATGATTTTATTAATATTTTTAATTTTATTTTATAGCATTTAAAATATTTATGTTTTACTTTTGCTTTTTTGGGTTTTTAAAATTTATTAACTAATTCTTTACATATATTTATATATTTGTTTTAAATTTTTTTATATTTTATATTTTCTTCAAAAAAAATTATATTATTTTTATTTTTCTCATAATTTATTTATAAGTATACATAATTCTTCTATATATTTAATATTTTCTTTACATAAATCATAATCTCCAAAAGAATATTTACATAAATAATTATGACGTATAATCTAATATGATTGTTTCGCAACTAACTAAATGACAGAGCTTGAAACTATTGTCATGTGATGATAACAAGTTAAACTATAATTTGACATATAAAAAGTCTATAAAAAGTTGTTTCATATCCCCCCCTCCCCGACAAAAATAAATAAATAATAAAGTACTACACCCTCAAACACATCACCTTCCCCAAGCCTTCACCAGCACTCCAACTCTTCCATTATCATCGACCATTACACCATCGCTGCCACCATCGAACAAGAAGAAGAAAAAATGGTGATGGGTGGTGAAAGGTAAGTGATGGATTTGGGAGACAAAGGATAAGAAACAGATTCAAAATAGGGGTGTTCATCTCTGGTTTTTCTCGAGCATATGTCATCTATTGGAACTTTTTGATCGAACAATACAATGTTGTTCGAAAATAAAATTCGAACACCCCTTTTTTAGTCTTAAAGGGGACGTTCAGATCAATTTTTCGAACATGTGTTTGTGTACGAATCAATTTTTCGCAGTTATATTTGTGTTCAAATTGATTTTTTGAACATATATTTTGTATTCGGAAGTTTGGTTCGAACGACTTTCTTTCAAGGTATTTTTTTTTCTTTTTCTTTCTTCAATGACACGGCGGCGGCGACGTATTTATGTGCGCATATTTTCTTTATGTTCTTCAATAGACGACGGTCATGGCAGTGGCGATGGTGATGGACGACATATGGAGTGGTGGTAGAGAATCGAAGGAGGTGCAGTATTTTGGGGTGTAGGGTTTTAGGATAATATTGATATTGTTGTGATAACATTTTTAACTGAGTGAATTAATAAATTAACGAGGTGCATATATCCACGCCCTTTGTTTTTACATCAAATGAATTTACACCATTCATTTCAATTCGCTCCGTGCATCGCACGGGTTAATCACTAGTATATTATTTTATAAGTTGATGAAATATCATGAATGTTTATGATTTTCAAAGATAATATTTTCATAAAAAATAATTAATATACTTTTTTTTTTCATTTTTAATACATAAAAACTATTTATATTATTATTTTTTATTTTTACTTTTTTGTTTGTTTTGTAATTGACTCAATAGTTGGTCAATTAAATTGAAAACCTGGTTTGATTATTTTTATCACTATTTGTTAAATAACTTTTTAAATTTAATTTTCAAATGCAACTATATGCTTTTAACATTTAGTTTAATGTAGGTGTAGGTAAGGATGTGCTCTAAGGAGGAAAAGGAAGTTTCTATTCCTATCCCGAATCTACAACTCTTTACTCYTCTCATTCAAGTGTGTCAAAGCTAGATCGACTAGTTGAACTCTTAATTACTTGTTTTTAAATAATATATCTATTTATATATGCGTGTGCGTGTGTAATGTAAACAAAATTAATGATATTATATATAATTAGAAACTAAGTTTATCTAAGATCAAAAAGTTATTTAGATAAATCTAGCTATGATTTAAATAAATCAAATTTATCCTATTTGCCAATTTGTTATTTTACAATATTTTTTACTCAATAATAATTTTTAATTCTATAATCATAATTTCCTTTTCATAAATATATTTTAGACTTATTTGGTATTGTTTATTTGAGATAAATATATAAATATAAACTTAGTTACTCAAATATATAAATATAAACTTAGTTATATATATATATATATATATATATATAATTTTCTTATGTTATATATGATATATGGATGTCAAATCGATAATCGTCAAAAGACACTTAATTTTATAGATTATACATAAAAATGGGTACAAAATAAAAAAAAATTATTAATTTAAAAAAAGAAATACAAAATAATCATTAATGTAGTTTGGACAAATATTAGATATAATAAAATAATTAATATTCTCAACCTTCAAATATTAAATATTAATTAATAGATTTAAATTACTTATATAAGAGAAAATAATCAGAAAATGAGGAAAAAATTACTCTATTAATTTATAATAATGAAATACTTTTTATTATATTTTTAAAAACTTACTAAAACACCTATTGAGTTGTCTAAATCATTAAAATAATAATATGTTCAATTAATTATCTATATAAATATTATTAGCCCGCTCGTTTGAGCGGTTGACCATGTGACCCACTCAACCAAACTATTTGGCTCATTGGTTCATCCTTTTTGAATTACGTGCTTGATACTTATTGTTCTCGTTTTTTTTATATATCACTTTTTTCACCTACTTAATTCTTTTTTGTTTATGTGAGACTAAAACATATAGAAAATAACAATATGAATTTTATTTTCTTCTATTTGCCTGTTTTTTTTTTTTTTGATTTTTTAGTTTATATTTTTATGACATCTAGTAATTTAGTATATAAATTCATATGTTTGAATTATATTATATATAAGTTTATGAAATATGAATGTTTATAATTTTCAAATGTGATATTTATAAACATATACTTATTTTTAGTATCTAAGAACAATATATATGTTAGTTTATTTATTTCGGTCATTAATTGATCCGAACATCTTGCTCATCGATTTATATTAAGCTACTTGTTTGATGGTTCGAATGATTATTATAATCATTACGTGGGACAAAATTACCATTGTACGAAATTAACGACAATATTATTATTTTTCTTTTCATTTTTGTCTTTCAATATTTTCTTTATAGTCTTTGTTGATTGAAATACTGATTAATATAGTTGTATTATATTATTTTTAAGTTGATGAAATATCATGAATGTTTATGATTTTCAAATATGATTTTTCATAAAAAATAATTAGTTACTTGTTTTTATTTTTTCAATACATAAAAACTATTTGTATTATTATATTTTCAGTTTTAATTTTTTTTTTTGTATGGGTTAGTACCCAATGGTTGGTCGATTGAACCGAACATTACACTTGTCGATTTATCATTTTGAGTGACTATCTATTAAATATTTTTTTAAGTTTTATTTCTTAACTACTTATTTTTAAATAATATATCTACATATATGCGTGTGTGTAATGTAAATAGAATTAATGATAATATTTATGATTATAAGTTTAACTAAGATCAAGAAGTTATTTACATAAATAAAATGTATTATAGTATTTGCTAATTAATTATTTTACAATATTTTGTACTCAGTAATAATGTTGAGTTGTAAATTCATATTTTGTTCATGAAATATCTTTTACACTTATTTGGTATTGTTTATTTGAAATAAAAAGGTAAATATAAACTTAGTTTTATATAAATAAATATAAAATTATAATTTTATACACCATATATGGATATCTAATTGAAAATCGTCAAAAGACAATTAAATATTCTAAATAATACAAAATAAAAAAGCTATTAAGATTTTAAAATAAAAAAGAAACACAAAATAATCATTAAGTAATTTAGACAAACATTAAATAAAATAATTATAATTAAAACTTTCAACCTTCAAACATAAAATATTGATATTAATTAATAGATTTAAATTATTAATAATAAAGATTTTTGTTTTTGGAGGGAAAATACCACTACTATTTATAAATGACTCCCTCTTTATATTTATATATAGATATATAGAGAGAGAATTTTTTTTTTGCCTCCTGAACTATGGTCATTTTGACACTTTGCCTCCTAAACTTTTTTTTCATGCAAATTACCTCCTAAACTGTACGAATTTTGCAATTAACCTTCTGAACTCCCATTTTTGGTTGAAATTCTAGCCGGATCTTACTCGTTTGACATACACGCTAACATATAAGGGGTAAAATTGACTTTTCATCTATTCCTCATGACTCCCGCTCAAAATAATGGCGCATGAGCACTACGTATGTTCCAAATCCTACGTGTACACATATATTAATGTGAACATTATCTTAAGTAAAGAAATAACTATTACTATTTGTATTTAATTCGTTGGCTCCGCGTCCACCGAAAGTCGCTTCGTCACCGTCAGCATTTGGTACTCTCTCGATAGCTTCAATAGTTCACTTAAATGTAGTCATTATTTTGTTCTAGAAATCATAATAGTATTATGATCTATTTAATTAGTCTTCTTTAATTTGTATAAAGAGAAGCATTAAACTTTTTCAAAAGTATAATTTCTTTTGAAATTAGTGTTACTTCTCTTGTGCGATGACAAGTGTAAAACAGTATTTGAATAACTCGAGAGATCAAAATATTCTATAATTGTTTAAATTATATATCTAGAGAAAGAGTTATTTTTTTATTATTAGTTTGATGCAATTGTAAGTCGATTTCAAAATATGATTTTTTTGAACCCTTATTAAATTTTACATTTGTTATGTAATGTGATAATTTTCTGAGTATCTTTTAAGTTATTACGTTGGTGCCCCACCAAATTTTATTTTCTATATCCGCCTCTAAATGAAGGTGAGTTCTTCCACCTAAATTCTTAACAAAAATCACACCTAAAATCTTAACAAATTTCATGAATAAGAATCTTAGGTTGAATAATTAAACTGGATTTAATTTTGAATTTCAAGTCTCGGACCGAATCTGAATCCAAAACAAAGTCATTTTTTCGTGTGGTCCATGGAGATTCACTCAAACCATCAAGTAATAATCAAATTATATAACTAGAATCTCATTATAAAGATTAGATCATCAAACGTATAATAGTTATCAATTTTTCCTTTTAGTTGGGGCCCTTGGGGAATTTGACGTAAAAATTAGCACTTGATAAGAGAAACGCAGCTAATCAAGCAGAACAAAAAGAACAATGGAAAGACTACTGTGACATAACATTCTCACAAAACAAAACATGGATATTTCTACCCAATGAACTCTCTCACAAAAAACTTAAAAGACACATTCCTTTCAGCTTTCCACCTATTTATATGCCCAATTTCGGACGAAAACAAAAAACAAAAAAGAAAGAAAAAAAGAAAAAACTCACACAAAAAAACAAAAAAAACGAGACAAGACTTGAGCCAAGTAGAGCCTTATCATATGACTTCAAAGTTGGGACACGCCAAGCTCCTCAGCTCTTGGTTCTCCTCGACGAGGTTAACCACAACACGAAAAGGTAGTTGTTCCCCTTGCAATTCCACTTGTGCCTCCACTATCTCCTTGGCGGACTTGGCCGCTGCTTGACTGCAGCCGGTCAACCATATTTTCTGCAGCGTTGGTATGTCTCCAATTTCACAAGGGATGTTCTTCAACTCTTTCAACGAAACAAGGCGAATCTGTTCTAGGCACGGAAAGATGGACCCGCCCTCTTCTGCGGCCGTCCAGTGTTCCAGATCAAAACACGCAAACAATCCCAAGTATTTGAGGCACGGGAATTGGCCTTCAACTGTTTCCCACTTGCCCGTTCCGAAGGATCCACACCACAGTTTGAGCTTCTCAAGATGGGGCAATGACCCCATCTTTTCCAACATGTCCTCCCATTCAAAGTCGCCCTTCATACAAAGACTCAGCTTCTTAAGGGAGTGTGGAAAGGCAAGATAATGAAGATAAGGAGACGCTATAAATTTGTAAGTACACGAGACGGAGAGGGATTCCAACTTACGCAGGAGTTTAATATTGCTGAGAGGATAATAATCATCAGGGTTGGTTCCCATAAGTTCTGAATATTTTATTTTCAGTATCTTGATGTTGGGAATCCTCTTAACCACCTCTTCGCAGCACTTGAAATCCCTCACTCCCTTAAGTACCTGTAGATTCTCCATGATGACGACATCATCATCTCGCTCGTCGCTCGGAGGATCTGGGAGACTAAAAGAGTTAACAAACTCGATATACCTGAATTGAGGCATTTTCCAAATTTCAGCGATTGGATTGGACTTGTACGAACAAGAAACAATTATTGTTTGTAAATTCCAAAGGAGATTGATCGACGAAAGGAGTGAGGACGCGTGGCGGCCTTCAATGGCAAGGTGCCGCAGGTTAACATATTTAAACACAAGGGAATGGTTGTAGCTTTTATCATCGTAATAACGGAATTTATATGCATGAAATGTCCTCACCAATCCAAGATTCCGGCTCTGTGGGACTTTCCCATATTCACAAATAACAGAACGAACATGTGGCATAGATTTCAAGTCGCCAAGGACTTTCCTCTTCGAAGTGTTCCTTGGTATAATAATGCGGCGTTGGCTAGTTATGCCTCGAGGGCTACGTTCCCCAATGACATGATAGAACCCATCTTTCTGGCCTTCTTTCAAGCATAAGTCCCTAAGCAAATCATGAATTTCAAAGGACTTTAAGTTCCCGGTAGACCCCAACTCACCAATTAGAATGAGATTTCTATCAGCCAAGTCCTTTAAGAACCTTATTGCACTTGTTTCCAAGCTTTCATCGTCATTCATTGGTTTTAGAAATCCTTCGGAAATCCATAATTTGACGAGTGTTGAGACCATAATCTCACTATCTTCCTCAAACACTCCCATGTATAAGAAACACGGCTTTAGATAGACTGGCAAATGATTATAGCTCAGTCTCAACAATCTCAAGCAATGTTTATCATTCTCCAAATTCACCACCGAAGTCAAGTTGCTCCCAATTGATTCCCAACGTCGTTGAGTGGCATCCATTTTCTTCAAGAGACCTCCCACCACAACAATCGATAAAGGAAGCCCTCTGCAATTTTCCACAATCTTCTTCCCGATTTTCTTCAATTCAACGGGGCAACTTTTGTCCCCAAACACGGTTTTGGAGAACAGATCCCAACTGCTAGCCTCGTCTAGAAAATCCATCTGAAGGCTATAACCGTTGTTCAATTGAGAACTCAATTCCGATAGCCTAGTCGTCACCATTATCCGGCTGCCATTCTCATTGTTAGGAAAGAAATGTTGTATCTTATCCCATGCATCAATACTCCACATATCATCCATTACAACTAGAAACCTTCTACCGAATAGATACTTGTGGAGCTTTGATCCTAGTACATTTTCACTCATTCCACTAAGTTGTTCCTTATCCGTTTTAGTGGCTTGAGAAAAAACTTCACAAAGAATTTCTCTAGTGTCGTATTGTTGAGAAATCGTAGCCCAAGCACAAATATCAAAATGCTCCTCGATAAGTTTCAATGCATAAACATTTCTAGCAAGAGTGGTCTTACCTATACCGCCCATTCCCACGATTGGGATGACCTGGCGGTCGGGCCGGTCTCCGGTGAGCTCATCCAAGATTTTGAGCGAGGCATCATCAAAGCCCACCATGGTAGTGTTGGGCCCGGTGGAAGACGAAGGAACGGATGCAGGGGCCACCGCCTTCTCCGTATCGATGCTCATGGCCACTTTCTTGATCAAACCCATCTCTTCAATCACTTGCTGTAGATTTTGAAAGAAGTCGATGGATTTGATTTGTTGGTCAGCTTTTTTGGGAGCTTGAAAGAAATTGACGAACCGGCCAACATAGCTGGTTTGGTTGGGCCTACTCAGCTGAATGGTGTCAACGATACGGGATTCGATGGCATCTTCAGCTGCGTAAGCTGCCTCCGCAATGCGCATCTCCAATGGATCGGCTATTTCGTCGTTGCTTTCGGAAGCAGGGGGATTATAGGCTTCAAGAAATTCCTGTAAGAATGTGATGTTTTGAGTGAGAGATTGGACTTGTTGTTTGTCCAGAGAGATGGGAGGGGACTGGTGATTTTCGATTTTGTCTATGATATTCATTAGAGAAACCAAGGCTGCATAGGCTGCCATGATGATGAATCCTGTAAATATTGATTTCTCAGAATTTTTTTTGGGATGGAAACTCAATTTAGCTTCTACAGACAATATCTAAGAACGCCACTGATAAAAATATCACCAGTGTGATTTTTTTTTTTTTTTTTTAATGAATTATATATTTTTGGTGCCAAACTTGATGATGGAAGTGTGAATATAATGAAATATGCGAGTAGGTGGGCGTTTTAATAAACTATGATTAAATGATGCTCAAATTGGTTCGTAGAAACTTCGGAGTTGGTGCTAAACGTTTATTTGTTTGGCTCTATACTCACAAATTTCCAAAAAAAGAAAAAAGGCAAAACCACATTCATAGAACTTCTCACATAATTAAAAGCTCTACTATGTGAAGTCAAGATAGGAGTACTTGACAAGGATTTTCCAAGTTGATATAAGTTTCCAATTCCAAAGAACCAAACCAGTGGCGGATAAGGGATATGGGACAGCAGTACCCCCATTTTTGAATAAACTAAAATAATAATCAACCTTTTATTAAAAAAATAAATAAAAGAGAAAATGAACCAAGTTGTTTTTTGGTTAAATTATACCATGGACTAGACCCGACCATGGTTTTAGAAGTACGGTTTCTGATTCCTCAAAATGATAAACTAATCCGAACCGTGATATTATTTAGGTACGGTGAGCATAATTTTTAAAAAATCGCCTGAATTTTCCGCACTGCATTATATTGTTTAATATTGACATTTTATTAAAATTATGATTAAAAATATTGAATGAAATTTCAGTCATATCGCACCACACCATACTTATATAATTTTAATGTTTATATAAATTATCTTTCTTCTTTCATTATAAATTTGAATGGATAGGAATGAATGCATTAAAAATTAATTATCCGTTAATTAAATAAACTTATAATTCTAAATAAAATATATTTTACATGTTTTTTAAATTAAAAAACAGTGTTGCAATAATGTATTACGTTTTGCAATCAATAATATATCATGAAAATGAATCATATTTTGAATGTAATTGGGTTAAAAATAATGCAAAATGTATTATATATGCAAAATTATCTTATTTTAGAAAGAAAAAAATTCAAATATTTTATATCAATAAGAAGTTGGAATAAGGATAAAACTTAACGAAAATATTGTTGATGCCAAAAAGTTGGTCAACGAAAAAAAAAACACAGAAGCAAGACCACGACCAACGTAAAACTCAGTTGGAAAAGGTGAAATAAGTTCGTATTAATTTTACGTGGTTTGAGTCGGCCTATGAAGAGTTCGACTCTAATTAAAAATTACCTCTCTCTCTCTATCTGTTTTTTCTGTAATACCTCTAAAAACATGCTCCCAAAAGTCTGTCCCCTTTGCACACTTTTCAAGGCTCTATTTATACTACTCTCGAAGAGGCATAAATTTTGCCGACATCATGACACGTGTCGTTCTCTTATTAGCTGTGGGTTTACTTTGGGGCTAAGTTGCACTAGTATAAAAATTGATTCTAGAACAGAAAATCTAGAATGGGTGTGACGGCTACGTTCTACAAAGTCGTGCGCTGGTATTTTTGTAATAAAAAAAAGTCATACACTAGAACATGTTTACAATATACGTTCTAAATAATAGGGTACTTACCATATCTAGAATGTATAATATAAAACCCGTTTTAAATATTCACTTTTTAGGACGTATATAGTAAATATGGTATATTAAATTATTTAAAATATATATTATAAATATATTATTATATATTCAATTATTTAGAATGTATATTGTTAAGTACTTTTATAGTCAACTATGTAGAATGTATATTCTACTCACTGTGCCTGCTCTAATCCCTGCGCAAACACAAACTTCTCCTCCTCGTACACCAACACACACTTCCCCTGCTATAAATACATCTCTTACACCCTCAACCTCACCAGTTTCATCTACTTCATCTATTCCATGAGACATTATTACCATAGGTTTTCCAATTGACGATGTTCATTATCCTACATCTCCTATTGCTCATAATGTTTCTCATCAAGTTTTAGGTACACATCAGATGATCACCAGATCAAAGGCTGAGATTCACAAGCCTAAGGTTCTACTTGCTACAGATTTAGAAGTTGTTGAGTCTCATTGTGCTCATGAAGCCTTGGCTATCCCAGTTTGGCAGACTGCTATGCAGGATGAGTATCAAGCTTTGATCAAGAACAAGACATGGAGTTTGGTTCATGTTCCCCCTAATAGGACAATCATAGGCTGCAAATGGGTATATAAGCTCAAGGAAAACCCCAATGGTGACATCATTAGGCACAAGGAAAGACTTGTTGCCAAAGGCTACAATCAAGATCCAGGATAGGATTACACTGAAACATTCAGCTATGTCATTAAGTCAGGAACAATTAGAGTTATCCTTTCTCTTGCCTTGACCTTTGGATGGAGCTTTAGACAAATTGATGTTGACAATGCCTTTCTCACTTGATATATTGAAAATGAGCTTTATATGGAACAACCTATTGGCTTTGAGCAAGTTTCCAACCCTCCTTTGGTCTGTAAGTTGTATAAATCCTGTATAGCCTTAAATAGGCATCAAGGGCCTAGTCCAGCAAATTTTGTGATGTTCTAATTAAATTAAGGTTCCATGTGTCTCAGGCTGATACATCTTTGTATATCAAACATTCCAATGCATCTTGTCTTCTGGTCAAAACTTACGTTGATGATATAATCATCACAGGCAGCCACATCATAGCTATTGATCACCTTATTTCAGCTGCTCAGGTCCCATTTCTCCATTAAAGACCTTGGTGCTCTCAAATTTTTCCTTGGGATTCATGTTTCTCCCACTTCAGATGGTTTATTCCATAATCAAAAAATAGTATGCTGCTGACATCCTGCATAGGGCTGGCATGAAGGGGGCAAATGATCTTTCTACTCCTATGGTTTCTCATCCACCCCTATCCAAACATTGTGGTCAACCTATTCAGAATGGAAATCAATACAGGAAAATAGTTGGAGCTCTTAAGTACCTCAACATGACCAGACCTGATATTTGTTATGCTGTGAATAAAGTAAGCTAGTTTTTGCACTCCCCCCTTAATTCACACTGGCAAGCTATAAAAGGATCTTGAGATACATTGCAGGGACTATGGACTATAAATTGAAGTTGACAGCTTGCAGCAACTTCAAGGTCACAGCCTTCTCAGATGCCGACTGGGCTTATGATGTGGATGATAGAAGGTCAACCTCTGGAGTTTGTGTCTTTATAGTAGACAAACTTATTTCCTGGAGATCAAAACAACCTACTATTTCAAGGTCAAGCACTGAGGCTGAGTACAGGAGCCTAGCCTTAGCTACTTATGAAGTAATGTGGCTATATTCCCTCTTCAAGGAACTGAGTGTGCATCTGATCAAGCCAAGCACAATTTGGGTAGATAATCAGGGTGCCATTGCCCTGGCTTCAAATCCTGTTCATCATTTAAGAACAAAACATCTGACACTAGTGCAAAAAAGGCGACTAGAGGCGGTTACGAACCGCCTCTTATAGTAGCGATGCTTAAAGTAAAAAAAACCGGGTGGCGGTTCAACCTGCTGCCAAAAACAGAAACCGGGAAGCTCTTCTTAGATAAGAAGCGTTGCCAAAACTATTATTGGCAGCGCTTCTTAGCTAAGAAGCGCTGCCAAAAACAGAAACCAGACAGCGCTTCTTAGATAAGAAGCGCTGCCAAAACTATTATTGACAGCGCTTCTTAGCTAAGAAGCGATGCCAATAATACTGATCAATAACATCAGTTTCTTAAGAAACCGATGTCGTTGACACAGGGAACATTAACATCGGTTTGAATATAACCAATCTAAACTCCAAATAATAATAATAAAAAATAATTAAATGTCCATTCTATTTTGCTTATTCCCATCCCAACCTATTAATACCAAACAATTGCAATTTAATTCATATTTCATGAAAATTAAAATTAATCAAAATGTTAACAAAAACATCCAATATACTTAAAAAAAATATTTTACATTACAATTTTACAAGAAAAATATAAAAAAGACACAATATCGAACTAATTAGGGCATTTTTCACATGAAATACCCCAAAAAAAAAAAAACATACTTACATTCTTGTTAAGACACGAAATGTGAACTAACACATTTGTTTTCCTTGTTTGCATAACAAATAATAACTAAAATTCCGGTTCTAATACCCAAAGGATCTCATTTGTAATATTTATCAAAAATAAAATAAAAATGTTAATAAAAAATCAAAACTAATTAATATTTGTTAGCACGTAAATGCTAGCAGCCTAATTACACTAGCCGTGTAATAATGAGTTTGCATCTCTTTAGTTTTCAAAATCAAAACTAGGAACCATACTTCTTTCTTTGAATTCTTCTTCCACAATTCTGCAGTGAGACTCAAAGCTGCCAAAATTTATTTTTTCCAAAAAGCCCTTGAAAGGATCTTCAAGTGTAGCAAGTACACATCTAGCTCTTTCAAAAGATTCTAGAGCAGCACCATAATTTCCAATGAGCTGATAAGAGACCCTGGAAATAACAAATACAACATCATCAATAAAACAAAAAACATTCAAACATAATATGAAACCTACTGAAAAGACAGTACTAACCCGGAAGGCAAGAAAAACAGAAATCCATAACATCCGCAGTCATTCACATTTACTTCTCTCAAGAAGTCATTGAGACTACCCAATTCTTTTTCTAATTTATGGAAGAATAACAAACAAAAACTATTACTAGTTGACAAAAAATATAACATCACCCACTATATTATAATTCAAGTATTACCTGGACCAGCCAGGTTCCCTTTCAATCCAAAAATAAACTCCCCACGCCTATTCGTCTTAAGTGTTCGATCACGAATGAGATGGATCAAACACCCAAACTCATATTGCATGATATCAGATATAGTCGCCTTTTTCAATTGATATGACGAGCCATCTCCTCTCCCCAAACACGCATAATACAAGCGCTTTGAGTTCTTAAGACCGTCCTCGTTTTTCACCCTCCCGGGTTTATCATTAACGAAAAACCAATAAGAAAGCATGCACTTGAACCACGTATCTACAATCGAACCATCGTCACAGCTCTGTTTCAAGTATTGAAAATGGCGGGCCCTTGCCCGACAATGATCCCTCACTCTCTTCAATTTCGCACTTAAGACAAGATATTCGTTCAGCTGGAATCACCGACAATCTTAAATAGGCCAAACTTAATAGCAAGGAAACTGAAAGACATTAAAATTCAAAAACAACCAAACAACCAAACATAGTCATTATAAATTTAATTAAATAAGAAAAAAAGTTAAAAATTAATTATCAAAACAATTACTTACCCAACGAAATGAAATATAAGGAATTCGTATCGTACGAGTTGATATCCATTCTACTTGGCATTCAAAATGTGTTTTTCCGCTATATGTGCATGGCACAAAGCCACTTCTAAAAACAGAATTAAATAGGAAAAGTTAGAAAACGTCATCATATGAAGTTATTTTTTAATAAAGAAATAAAAATAACCTTCGTTCCATTTGGCGAAGCATCTAATGGCTTCAACATATTCAGAATAGAAGAGGGATACGACTGGCGGAATCTGATCAACGTTATTAAGTAGCTTCTTGGCAGAGTGTTTAAAGTAGTCTCGTAAATCATCAATCACATTCAAAACACACACAGTATCATTATCGTTCATATTTGACAAAACCTCCAAAGCCCTAGAGGTTTCTTTAATGAATTGATCAAAGATAGAAAGGCCAATTGCAAAAGATAAAAACCCAAATCAAGTGGGATATACATATATGTATATATATTGGTTTGCCTATTGTGGGCAATGCTGTTGTGTGTTATTACTCTAAAGTTTTGAAAGACCTGTTCTGAAATCAATCTTCAAAAAGAAAACCTTAAATTATGCATAATGTGTTAATGTAATTGCCATTCTCATATTTATAAAATAGATAGACTGACAGCAGTATAAGGAATTTGACACCTAAATTTTCAATTAGCTTTATCACCAAATTAATACATCAAATTCGAAAAGGTTACTGGGATTATAACTTCAAAGTACAAACTGAATTAAAACACTTGTCAGATGTTGAACTATAAATTCATTGTAAAAAGGTCTTAGGATTTCCGTACAAACTGAACAATCTAGTACTTAACTTAATATCACCTACAACGATAAATAAGCTACCACAAAATCTTTAGGATCTAGGGAGTTTTACTATCCCTTGTCATATTGGTAGTGTGTCTGTTGATCGAGCATTGACAGATTTAGGGGAGAGTGTTAATTTGATGCCTTATGAATTGTTCGAGAGTTTAGGATTAGGTGAAACTAAGCCTACTAAAATGAGTTTGCAATTGGCTGATAGGACAATTAAACGTCTTAGGGGTATTATAGAAGATATACTTGTCAAAGTGGATAAATTTATTTTCCTAGTTGATAATGAGATTCTTGACATGCGTACTACTGTAGAGGTACCCTTGAATTTAGGACGTCCTTTTTTAGCTACTGCTAGAGCAATTATTGATGTTCATGATGGGATATTGACTTTGAGAGTTGAGTATGAACAAGTAGTTTTTAAGATATCTAATGCTCTTGCTATAGATGATGCTTGTTTTTCTGTCAAATGCTTTAATAAATCTTCACAGGGAATGGTTCCAACTGAGTCGAGAGAGAAGTCCAAGGAAAGAGCTAAGAGTCGGTCTGATGAGGAGATTAAGAAAGCGAGAAAATTACAACTAGGGGACTTGGTGCTATTATCTTCCATTAGATCATTTTTGTCGCCTATGAAGTTGAGATCAAGATGGAAAATCCCATTTATTATTAAGAAGGTGTTTTCTTGTGGGACTGTAAAGGTTTCAAGCAAAGACCACGATATTTTCAAAGTGAATGGGCATTGCTTGAAGTACTTTCATGGTGGAGGAGTTGAGGAGAGCCGAAGAGATCTTAAAATCAAGGATTTGCGCGAGCCCACATGAGGCCTTACCATTGATAGTCTAGCTAATTGACTATAAAGAAGCGCTTACCGGGAGGCAACCCAGTGTTTTACGTTCTTTTTGTTATTTTTTTTCTTTAGGAGTAGTTTTACTAGTTAGTCTTGGTGATATCTTCAATGCTTTGTGTAGGTTGATTCATACTGAGATGTATTTTAACAAACGTGGGTGAGAGATGTCTAGTTTTCATCAAGCTACCATGCTCGCACGCTTTCACGCTCTAAACTTCGGCAACCTCGGAAACTTTTTGTCACCATAGTGAAAAGGTGATTTCGTTTCATTTTATTTATTTATTTTTCATCTATTTTGTGTCATTTGGTTCGTGTGTTTTGTTGTTCAACTTTCGATTCTTACATTGGGGACAACGTAAACTTTTAATTTGGGGGAGCTTTTGTGTCGTTTTGTTTTATGTTCAGTGTTTTAGAGTCATGCATATTTAGTTGGGAGTCATCGCCTTTTTATGATGCATAATACTTTTGCTAAGTTAATTTGAAAGGTTTTGAGTATATTTATATTTATAAAAGTATATCTTTCTAGAGAAAATACCAATATATATATAATAACTATATATTTATGTATATATAGTATAATGACAAGTGTTTTTCTCGATAATCGTTAGACGGGCAGCGTTGGGATTCAACACGTATAATCTGATTTTTAGTGAGATTTGAGCCTATGAGCATACACTACAAATTATGCTCCTTTTCATTGTTTGTGGGTAAGTCACGCATTGTTGGTTGTTCTAGAACTTGCACGGTTATGCACATCGTATGTTTGGAAGCCATATAAGGGTAGGATTAAACCCTTTGTTATTAGCCTTTTCTTGCATAAGCCTACCTTACATTATCCATTAGTAGAGAATTCTCGAGCATAAGCCTTTTCCTTTGATTAACCCGCATTACAAGCCATTATAATCATTCTTTAATTTCTTCTCTTTGAACCTTGAATTGAAGATGCACATGTGATTGCGTATATTTTTTTTTGTCATGCGAGTCTTTTAGTATTCTCTTAGGTCTTTTATTTTGTTTTTTTAGTTAAGTTGTTGTAGTATAGTGGTGAGTATTCCCGCTTGTCTTGCGGATGACTCGATTTTGTTCTCCAATTACATGTAATTTTCATTTTCATTCGGAAAAAAAAGAGAAAAGAAAAAAAAAGAAGAAGAAAAGAAGTTTTTATATATTATTTTAGAATAAACAATAAGTGATAGAAGTTTTATGTATTTCTTAGTTCAGAGATTATTGTGTCTTGCTTAGCGTTTTTACCCTTTAATTTTATTTTTTACATTATTTTACTTTTGTTATTTATTTATTTTTTAGGTGTCTTTATGTGTTTCTTCGATTCTTTTAAGCCTATATAAATTCCCTTTACCCACCCTCCGCCCTAGCCCCATTACAACCCGTTATCCCTTGGCATCCATGCCTTTCAACTCATTTTTAGTTGGAATCGGCGTGATTTACGTGCAAACTTATGGGAACAATGTTTCGGTATTTTGTGACTTGAGAGCTCTATATACATAATTACTTGTACACTTGAGTGAAAATAGTGATCTCGTGAGGACTTGTTGGTTCACTTCGTTGTTCGTTAACTCGGTTATTGAGAATTGACTTGTGTTAATTTTATAGTTTTTGTTTATTATTATTATTATTATTATTATTATTATTATTATTATTATTATTATTATTATTATTATTATTATTATTATTATTATTATTATTATTTACGTACTTATTCACTTGATGGTTAATGAAATGATTGTAGTTGTTGATGATGTGGTCTCCCTTTAGGTTGTCGTTGTATTTTCTTCAATTTTAGATTATTTTGCTCGAGGACAAGCAAAAGTCTAAGTTGGGAATAGTTTGATTATTATCACTTCATGCATGTTTTTAATAGTTTTTATATGTTTAATATAAAGTTATTTGTGTTTCTTTTGATAGTTATTATGGTGTTTCTTGTTCTTTTCACTTTTGGATTGTATTTGTGTAGGAGCGTTGTAGAGGAGTGAATTTGGGTGAATTTAGAGGCCAATGATAGTCGTGTATACAAGAGTACGA
Organism: Phtheirospermum japonicum; assembly: GCA_014905375.1. Classification (NCBI taxonomy): domain Eukaryota; kingdom Viridiplantae; phylum Streptophyta; class Magnoliopsida; order Lamiales; family Orobanchaceae; genus Phtheirospermum; species Phtheirospermum japonicum. The sequence continues at coordinate 308,683 of BMAC01000371.1, forward strand.
GTTAAGGGGATGAAACAAAAAGTAAAAAGGCGCAAACAGAGTTAAAATATCAAGAAATCAAGGAAAACATGCCTTGGGCGTGTTTTAAAACACGCCCATGTTCCATATCACAAAGAAAATACTAAAAAAGAGTAGGACAGGCGAAAATATGGCCAGGCCATGTTTTTAAACATGGTCGTGTTTTCTACCAGATGGCCAATTCCGGAAAACATGGCCAGGCTATGTTTGTGCAATTATGGCCGTGTTTTCATCCTACTGGCTATGTTTCTGACCGAATAGTGCGATTTTATGGTTTTGGGGCCCATTTTCTCTATTTTTGGAAGGGCTATTAGGAAAAACACTTGGGAAACTATAAATAAGAGCCCTAGGACGTTTTTAACACAACTTTTGGAGGCTAGAAGATCATAACAACAAAGCAAGAAACAAGAGAAGTTTGAAGGAGTTCTTGAAGAAAACCTCAAACATACGTTGAAGATTCGCTAGAAAAGTATTTTTATCTTTGATTTTATTGAGGATTTTATTTTCAGGAATAATTCCTTATTTAGTTGTTTGCCTTTCTTAGGCCCAAAATATATTAGGGAACTAGAATTAGGACTCTAGATTTGTTTCCTAGATTGTGTCTAAGATTTTATTTAGTTTCCTAGATTGTGTTTAGGACTTGTTTAACTTGTCTACCAAGTTTAGGACTTTAGGACTCTTGTCTATTTAAGACAAGACAAAGCCAAGAGAAGATAACACCTTCAATAAACTTTTAATCTCATGGATTTTTGTAGAAGGGCACACGACGCAAAGAACGCACAAGCCAAGAAGAACACGAAGACTACTTGGAGCCATTGTTCGATATTGACAAGCTATTCGAAGTTGCGTGACCAACGGAGGAGAGCTTGTTCAACCTAGGCGACAAGTATTTAGTATCATGTTTATGATATTTTAGTTTTCATGTATTGCTTAATATTTTTGTATTGATCGAAAAACAAGGAAGCAATATAGTTTTCGGGTTTGTACACCCAAGTTCACAAGTACTTTTACTTGTGAACTGAATTTATTATATCGTGTTCTTATATTTTTATTCCGCTGCATATTTTTACTTTACTCTGGTCGATATTGTTAATCAGTGTTGTTTAACATTGTTAACAACATCATAAAATTGAGACTTATTTTCAAAACCATAAACCTTCAAATTTTACAGATTTGAAAACTAAAACTTGTAAACATGATTTCTCCTTTCTTGGATTTATCTTTTTACACTTCTTTTGATTTTAATTCAAGCATGAACTAAATTTCGTATGTGTTTGGATTGAGATGAACCCTAAATTTAACTTTTGATTGGGTATTGGTTGATTTATATTATCTTACGCTTTTCATTCGATTTGCTTGTGCTTTTTATAAATTTTCTCAACTCGATAATTTTGGTTTATTGATTTGGGTTTGTTCTTTACTTTTAATCAAACGAAGCGAAGTAGAGTAAGAACACACACAAGTAGAAGGAGTTGCATGCAGTCCTAGATATAGGACGGCATAAGTCCTCTGGATTAGGGTGAAACCTAATAGGGAAATCAATTTTCTCGCATTGCTATCTTGGGGGTTTCCATTAGGAAGAGATTTCGGTTAATCAACTCGATGTTAGGGTTAATTCACTTGAAACACGAGGTTTAAATTAAAATAGAGAATTTCTACGGTCTTTGAAAGCGTAATAATATGCGGGTTTAATAATACTTAAGGGATTATGATAATTTATTTGGATACAATCACAAGGTGAATTTAGGGGAATTCTGCATTCAAACACATTCTTCTCACATATTCATTTTTCAAAAATAACTTCTATCTTTTCACTTGTTTAATTACTTGTTTAATTTATTTACATATTTTTAGTTAAATAGATTATTAAAACAACCTTTTATTCGGTAGATTAAATAATAAAAAGATGGTTAGTACTAATAATCATAATTCTCGTGGGAAAAATATCCGGTGCTCTAGAGCTATACACTATAAACCACCGGTGCACTTGTCGAGACTCTTATAGAGTAGCTTTTTAGTCATCAATAAGTTTTAGCTATGGCTTGGACCTAATAAAATTATAATATACACTAAATTAAAGCAGTAATATATTTCATTTCTTCGTGTTTTATCCCTACTATAATTTTTCATCTTTGGATGCTGATAAGAAAGTGATAAAGACTAAAAGTGATAAGTGTTTTTTAAGGTATCAAAATAGCATTCTTACGATAAAAATACATCGTCGTTATTATTATTATTATTATTTTTGTTTCTAGATCTTAGACTATTTGTAATAATATGATAGCCATAAGATACACCATGAACCACCATTCTTTATTGGATTCCTCATAAAATATAAGCTAATCAGTTTAACTCAATAAACAAAACCAAGATCCTATTAAGAGGGGTCAATATATATAAACAAAACCAAGAAAATTAGACAAGAAAATCAAAACAAAACCACAAGTGTTCTTATGATAGTATGTCACTCCATTTATTTAATTAACAACTAAAGAGTACAAAGCTCACATAATAGAGAAAAGTAAAAGAACGTCTCTCCTTAACACGTGAGTATCTTTACCTTCATCATTCAATAGCATAGGGACGATGAAAGTACAAAGTTATATTCCATTTATTCAATTATTTTGAGTGACAAAAGTTAGGCCAACGCCTAACACTTTCTGAACTTGCAAGTTGCAAAAAATGTCTTTTCTTCCCCAACTTGACTTGAATCATCCAAATTTAAGTGTGTGTTTCCTTCGATTTCCTTAGTAGCTTGAACGGGCAGATCGTTTGATTCAAACAAACTTGGGTTTGTTTCTCCTAAATAAAGAGCACTACTCTTCAAGGTAATGGAAACAAGTAACACCACCATTACTAGTACAAATCCCCTGAGAGAAGCCATTGTATGTGTTGAGTATGTTGCTAATTTAGAATGATTCTCAAAATGCACGATGGTTAAGTTCTCCAATTGTGTGTTTATATAGAAAGGTGAATAATTAATTTTTATGGCAACAAAGGACTAAAAGTAACTTAATGTTTTTATTTTTATTCAATTAAACCACCAGTAATTAAAGCTATTGGCCGTAAAACTAATGCATTAATGGATAACTAACTAGGGTGACTCAATATAAAGTAAAGTACAAGAATGAATGCATTGTGTTGCAATTTTTTTTACTTCATATATGTCTAGATAAGAAAATAACATTTTAAATTTTAATAAGTGTATATCTATATCTATAAAAATAGAGGTTTGAACAGAGACAAAAAAGTCATGTATGAGAAAGAAAAAAAGCTACGTAGTATTATTATTATTATTATTATTATTATTATTATTATTATTATTATTATTATTATTATTATTATTATTATTCTTAATTATATAGGAACTCTCTTAACATAATTAGAATAAATACCCTAATCAAAAACAAAAATAATAATAATAATTAATATTAATACAATAAGATTATTTTGATATATATTATATATATATATATATATATATATATATATATATATATATATATATATATATATATATATATAATTACTTATTATTTGATAACTTTATTTAATTAAATTATTTAAAAACGTACACAAAATATAATTTAATATTTTTTTATTGTTTCTCAACATGTTAATTATTAAATATATTATGATTCTTTATTTTTTTTATTCGAATTGATCTTATAAAGTAATGTTTAATATTAATTTTGATTTATATTTTTAAATTAAAAGGTCACCTAAGATCAGTTTTTTAATTTTGTAGTAATTCCTTAAATTAATTAGGATAGATACCCTAATTAATATTAAAAATAATATAACAAAATTTAACATTTTTTATGTAGGTTTAAATTGTGTGTGTGTGTGTATAAAATTAATATATATATATATATATATATATATAATCACTTATATGTTATTTTGTTTTACATTTTTTCCTGTTATTTTCTTTATTATTAGTCAAAAAATATCAAATTTGTCACTTTCTCAAAAAACACTTGACAACTTTTTTTATTAAATTATAATAAAATGTTTAACAAAACTTAATTTACTATTTATTATTTTGGCTATCGATATGTTATTTATCAAATAATATTACGATTCGATAGTTTTTATTTGAATCATTAATAGTTACGGGACCATAGGACTGGAAGTAACTTAATGCCTTGAGATTTAGTCAATTAAGCCACATGTAATTAAAGCTAATGGGCTTAAAACTAATTCATTAATGGATAACTAACTACGGTGGCTCAATTTAAAGTAAGGACAACACTCTTGTTACGATTCGATATTTTTTATTTGAATCATTAATAGTTACGGGACCATAGGACTGGAAGTAACTTAATGCCTTAAGATTTAGTAAATTAAGCCACATGTAATTAAAGCTAATGGCCTTAAAACTAATTTATTAATGGATAACTAACTACGGCGGCTCAATTTAAAGTAAGGACAACACTCTTGTTAAGCCGGACTAACGGATCATTCATTAAACTGAAATTTCATATCAATACATTATAGTGTAAAAACCAATACATTATAATAAAAAATCAATAAATCATAGTACAAAAACCAATACATCATAGCACGGGTTAGAGATTTATGAAAAACTAATACTTTACAATACAAAAACAAATACATCACAGTACAAAAACCATTACATTATAGTATCGGGCCAGATGGCCTAACGTGTCATGACCCGTTAATCTGTCCCAACACAAGTCTTTGCCTTAAAGTAAAGTATAAGAATGAATTCATTGTTTTATATTTTTTTTATTTCATATATGTTTAGATCAAGAAATAACATCTAAAACTTTGATAATAGTTAACCTAATTAACTGTCGGCGCCTCATGGACGCTCCAAGATACATTTCGAGCTAACCTAATTAATAATTAATCTTTAATCTATCTATCTATTTATATTTATACTAGTTTAACACCTGCATATTATGCTGGATTTGAAAAATAGTAATATTCATTAAAAATACTAAAAGAATAATATTGAAAATGGTACATACGAATTGTAACATTATTTGTTCTAATTACAGGAATATTATTTTTTACAATAAATAATTTTTACACACAAATTCTAATTATAGTAAGACTAATTTTTGCAATAAAAGATTTTCAAGTTTTTCTTACCGCGAGTCACGAAATTAGTGGTAAAGTATATCAAAATACCATAAACTTGATGGGAATACCGGTAGAAATTGAATTTGAAAAAATGTAAAACATACAACACCCGCGTGTCACATGTGACTATGTGATTAAAAAAATTAAAATCTATAAAGCAATGATAATTCTATTAAAAAATATCGTACATCTAACTTGTAGTATATGTAATATTATATCACGAAATTAATTGAAGGCTTTTAAAGTCAATTTCATTATGATTTGTGGCCAATATCTTTGGAACCGGTCCCATAATATATGAACTCTAATATCTAACTAATTTAATATAGTTATAAAATATTATTACTAATGCTTCTAGTGGTTCGGAAGCTTACTTTACAAATTTTAGAGGTTTCGAGACTTACAACACATATGACTTGATATAGATTAGACACGAGTTGAGAATGTGACAGCTATTGAGTTTTTCTATGTATATAAATAAAATTATTAACGAACTTAATCTAAACATGAAATTATAAAATTGTTTAACAATAAAAAAGAATATCTTCTATATTCTTTATTTTTAGAATTAAGAAATTTGTAATGATCACAAATATATATATATATTTTTTTGATAAATCCCGAGTAACAAAATTAATGAAAAGTCCTCCTAACCTATGTGTTTTCTTATCATACTTCGTTTGACAAATAGAAAATTCTAGTATTTCGGTTGATTATGTGTCATCAGAGCTTAATATTTACCTAATTTAATATTTTTCTTTTATTAAATTCCTCCTAATTTAATCATTTTATTTTATTACATTTTGCCTAATTCAAGATTTCCCTTTTTATTCTCCTAATATAAAAATAAAAATAAGTCATATAATTAAAAAAATCTAAATTACTTCTCTTAATTAAAAGAGAAATTGCATATGACATAATATTAATTATATAAAAATAATTAATTAAATAACTTTTATTTATAATAAAAGTTAAAATAATTTTATTTTTAAAATTTTAAATATTCTATATGAGTAAAGTACGACTTACAAAAATAATCTAAGTATGTAACTAAATATTAGTAATGAATTTAATTTAAACGTTAAAAGATTTAGTTATATAATAATAATAATAAATTAATAAATTGAAATTAGACATGGGTTGAAAAAGTGACATCTCTTGAACTTTTATAAGTGTGTAAATAAAATTATTAACAAATTCAATTTAAATATTAAAATATAAAATTATTTAATAATAAAATAATTAATAAATAGTGATTAGACATGGAAGACACGAGTAGAAAATACAACATCCTTTAAATTCTTTTTGATTTTAGATTATAATTTTTGTAATTATCATAAATAATTATTTATTTATTTTTTGAAAATTACTCTCTTACTAATAATGACCTCGATAACAATATATTTTAATATTCTAAAAGAATACTCGATATTTACTCCAAATTATGACTAATAAGCATCTCCAAAATTTTGTCTAATTCCAATTAGTGTTCGTCTATTGTTTGGTTTCCTGATCCTATGCATTTTTCATTCAATTTTCCCCGTCTAATTCCACCCAGTCCCTACTCAATCAACCGCCCAGATAGCTAACCTGTTGCTTTTTAGAACATTGATTACCAGTAAATAATTATTTTCAAATATTAACAATTGCTATAATTTAGGGAAACTATTGTGCTCATCTCAACCGTATTCTCGACACCTTACTGTTTTGTTTGGTCTACGATTCATAATACCAGGATTGAGATTCTAGATTCTGATCCTCTTTTGTTCTACGACTCAAAATCTCAACCCACAACCAACAATTTCTTACACCTAACCCCACACTCATCTCTTTTATCACATCATCATTATATTTAAATAATTAAATATTACTAAATGTAATATAATAATGCATTATCATCCACTTTATATAGAATGAGATTTCTTGATAAATGGGGAATTCAAAATGATCGGGGATGCAAATGAGGAAATGTCTACAATACCTGGATTTAATCAGATACAATTTTCATACATGATTTGACATCAAATACAATATAAAAATATATTATCACCCACTTTCCAGACATGATTTGACATCTACAGTAAAAAGTAAAAGACTCTGAATCGTATAACAAACAAAGATTCTTATTACTTACAGAATTTTAAATACTCAAGATTCGGAATACCAGGAAAAAAGAAACTTATTGTTAATGGAAAATTAGAAAAGAAGAATACACAAACGAGATGGTCGAATTAGAATTCTCTTATTCATCAAATACTCCCTTTATATAGGGTATAAAATACATGTTTCCATAATAAATTGATTCGTACGTATTTTTTATGAGTTTTTATATGTTTCAAGTCATGATTGAGTCATTCTGTTATCTTTTTTGGGTTGAGATTAGGCTATTTTGTATAATTTTGTATTTTACGGCTTTTTACTTAACTTTTCGATTTTTCGATAGTTAATTGGTCCTTTTGAGATGACCTCTGTGTTTTCTCATGTAGCTAGAATGCTTGATGAGCCTGGGAGTTCAAGAAGATTAAGCTCATAAATCTTTACGAGAATAGAGATACAAAGATGAAAAAGTAGCATAGGAAGCAACCCTCGATCGACGCCAGCGTCGATGCGGCGTCGATGCCTATGAGCTGCCGACGTCGATCGACCACCTTATCGACGACCCATCGACGAAATCTGTGTTGCAACCGTCAATGCCCCGTTGGTCGACGTACTTGGCCGACGAACTCTCTAATGCAATCGTCGACGCCCTATTGGTCGACGTACTTGGCCAACAAGCTCTCTGTTATCATGGTCGATCCACCTATCGATCGACGCCCATTGACGTAATAGAAACCATCGATTGATGCTCCCCAATGATAGATCGATGGTCGTAATTTTCTAGAAATTTTACCGCGATGCCCTCCTCGCCCGACTCTATAAATAAGACGTTCTCTTCAGCTGGAGGACACACACAAAACCTAGGGACGAAGCCCTACATTAGAGACCTCACGAAAAACTCCATACAAGTTAGAGATCGGGTTCTGATCACGTACCAATTCACCTTAAAGAACGCAGCAACTCGAAGTTCATGACAAACTTCCGGATTCGTAGCATAGAAGTTAATCTCTCAGAAACTGCTGGAGTTAGCGTAGTATTCATCCTTCAAGATAATCATTCATTTATTTCAAATTAGTATTCTCTTAAACTCTATTTACATTTTGTAGTTAATGATCTTTTGGTTGGATATTTCCTTGTTTGGATATTTGGTTTTGAAAAAATTTAGTTTGTATTGAATCTCTTGTTGATTAATTAAGTCGATCCATCTTTCTTGCATTTCTATAGTTCTTAGATTGATAGTTGTTCTTGATAATAGCATAATTCGTCAATGCTTTTTAGGTGTTCAATAATATGCTTGAATGATAACTTTTAGTTTAATCTTCTTGTTAAGTTTTCAAGTAGTTTACTATTTCATTTTTAAATACGTTAGTTAAAGTTCTTGCATAGAGATTGATGCTCTCTTTGCAAGATTAGTTCTAAATTCTAGTTTTCATAAAACAATCAAACAAAAACCCTTTTGTTCGCGTGTTTAGATTTAAAATTTGTGATTTGTGATATAATAAAAATCGTCGACTCCGTATTTCCACTCCTTGAGAAATCGACTCGGTTTAACTTGCCAGTCTACAGTGACCCCGTTCTCTTTCAGGTGAACTTGCTTTCAAAATGTAGACACACATTGTTTATAGTGACCTCATGCGTATGCGTATGCCATATGCCATATGTCGATCGATTGCCTTACTGTTGAAATGGGTCAGCCTCTGTTGTTTAGTCGATTTGGGCTGATCTCAGTCGATCGACTGGCCTGTCACTCGATCAGTTGACATGGCAGTCAATTTGGGCTGCTTTCGGCTCGGTTTTTGGGCCTCAATGCCTTATATCGAACCTAGGCGCATGCCGGCACGTCTTGGCGCAAATCTAATTCATTAAGCCACCTACGAAATAAGAATTTTGAACTTAAAAACCCAAGAATCACGCAATCATCACCAATATCGTATACATAAAGCTCAAAAAAATAAAACAAGAAAATATCTTAATAACCTAACGAAACTTGACTTAAAATTACTATAAACAGCATTAAACCCTAATTAAAAGTACGAGAAAAACACCACAATTAAATGCAAAACAACCACCGCATACTTATCAGTTTGTTCATCCTCGAACAACGAAAAGAATCGAGAATGTACATGCAATGAACATTATGCAAAAAGAATAATCCTTGTGCTTATACTTGTTAAAATGATAAAAGTATCAACATAAACTCGTTATCACCAAGCATTGCTCGTATTACTCTTTCTCAAATGAAAACCAAATCGATGATTTTCTCTCAAATGGAATTTTGAGGGTGTTCGCTCAATCTGCTCAAGTATTTGTTTTATATGGGACATGTATACGCTCAAATCGGACAATGCATGCACCTTGTCAAGATTTCACAAATCAGAAACTCAAAATCACCCATTGTACATGACCCAATAAGAATCGTAAGAGGTCTTTATTTTGGGTTGTAATGTTGGCTCTTTGGTAAGGTATGGAATATATGGATATATTGGCTAACACACGATCAAACGTGGTCAATAACACACGAAATCCTAACTTCTAGAACTCGAAGCTTATAATCGCTTCACCCTTCCCAAATTACCAAACTTTCATTCGAAACCCTTTCGTAAACTCACACACTTTTCCGGCTTTATTTCAAAACACTTAGAAGCTTTCTGAATTCGCTTATTCTTACTAAACTTAGCCTTTTAATCATTAGGCTTTTCGCTCGAATGCACGCTTTATCAATTTTCGTGATTTGTGTTGGGGTTTATTTATTTTTCTCTCTCTTTTTTTCTTTCTTCTTCTTCTTCTTTTTTATATGAATATAAGAGACTCCAAACCCAAAACCCATAGTTTATTTCCCACACATTTCTAGTCAAATAACAACATTCACTCTCTTCTCACGATATATGAAGATATAAGAACTAAAATCGAGTTCGACTAACAAGAAACGGGGCATAGGCTCAAGGGGGCTCATTTTGGATATTTAAGTAGCTTATATATTTGGATATGGCCGTAATAAAGGTGATATATGTGAGTCGAGATCATTTCCAAACTCAATCATGTACGAGCAAAATCAAGCCACCTCAATGCAATTTCCATAAAAATGCAAGCAAAACCGATAATTCACACAAGGCTACTCACTAGTTTGCACCGGGTTTTGGAGACAAAATCAAAAGAGATTTTAGAGCTTTGTAATCTTTTCACGAGTCAATGTTGAGTATTTATGTATAGGTGGGTTTTGGACGATGCACAAAAATTCAACTCTTTACACAAGAGGGCATAAACTAGTTAAAACCCGACAAGTAAACTATTCAAACTTTGAAGCATGTGGTGATTGCTCAATAATGTAATAAACATAAACAAGACACAAAAATGACTCAACCATGTAAATGCGCAATTAGTAAGCGTCACTTCGCCAAGAATGCCTCACTTCGCCAAGGCTCGAGTTAAAAATGACAAACCATGCTTTGTAAAACTCGGACCCTAACCACCTACCCACCCCACACTTAGAACATGTGATGCCCTTATTGAATTTTAATGAAAATCAAGTAAAAGGAGGGTGATATAGAAGCTTCCTCAACCGAGCGAGTTTGAGTCGAGCTCGGTGGGGTCCACTTAAGCATCCAAGCAATCCAAGTGAAAACCGAGCATGGCTTGTTTCTCCCGGCTCCATGAGCTCTACCAACTTGTCAAATTGACTAAGGTTGAAGTCGGAAAACAAACTCTATAAAAGAAAATCACACAAGATCAAAAACACAAGAAAATATGCACATAAATCAAAACAAAACAAAACCAAGGGCTACAAGAACCAAAACACAACACAATCTTTTTTTTTTAATTTTTCAGAATTTTGAATGTTTTTGGATTTTTATATAATAAGAAAGTAAGAAAGAAAGAAATGTAAAAATAAAAGAAATAAACGAAAAGAACATGGGTCGCCTCCCAAGAAGCGCCTCTTTTACGTTATTAGCTTGACGTACTCCCTTCTTGCTCATGGTGGAAAGAGAAAACCATCACGAAAAGGCTTGACCCGATGGCTATTAACTTGGGATCGTGCTTGAATCTTAGGGTCAATTAAGGTCAACTCCCCACTCAGATTGACTTCCTCAATTGTATAGAGCCCACTATCTTCAAGACTCCAACCAATAGCACAATTACGAGCTATAAGCACTTCAATCAACCTCTCCTCTTCGTCTCGATTTAAATTGGAAAAGTTAATAACCATTTCGCTCTACTTTCCTTCCAAATAGGCATGCTTGAGGTGATATGGGAGAGGCTTAAGCTTGGGCTTGTGCCTCCTCTCGACCTCATTGGGGGCTGAACAATTCAACGATCCCCTCAAGGTGATCTTCAAGCTTTTCAATCCTATCATCAATAATCTCCACCTCCCCCTCCAATATTTCATCGTTGCCCTCAACGACACATATACAATCTTTCTCACACAAACCTTTGGCACATTGAAGCACAATTGAATCATCGTTATGAACAAATGCCTCATTTCCCTCACTATAACCTTCAACACAAGCTCCCGAGTTAAACTCCCCCTCCTTGATCTCTTCCTTCATATAAACTTGGTCATCCAACTCTCGAATCACGTCAATATGTAAGCAATCCGCATAAAAGATGCTCGATGAAATAGATGACAATTTAGATATAGAAAACGTGACCAATTCACCTGTTACGGACAAAGTAAGACCTTTCTTCCCAACATCTATCAAACATTGAGTTGTAGCCATGAACGGGCGTCCTAGCAAGATAGTGTGTTCGGCACCATCATTCTTCACCATGCCAACATCCAACACCACGAAATCTACCGAAACCACTATCCCCCAAACTTGTACAAGAACATCCTTGACCACCCCCTTTGGGTGTTTAATTGACCGATCGACCAATTATAAGCAAATGCGCATCTCTTGTAAATGAGGAAGTTCCAATTGTTCGTATATCAAAAACGTTATCAAATTAACACCCGCCCCAGAACCAAGCATGCCTGTAGTGACTTTACCATTCCCTAGTTCTATATTAATACAAAATGAGCTAGGATCCGCCTTCTTAAGAGCCAAGAGAGAAGGGTCACAAACCACACTTGCCTCCTTAGATGGATAAACTGTCTTATTCAAAGTGCTCCCAAGCTTTTTGGAAGAAAGCTCCTCAAAGAACTTAGAGTAAGCGAGCAAATTCCGGATGGCATCTAATACGTCAGACAATAAATCATGGAGCTTTTGAAATTGGTCATCCTTCGTAGCAATTTGAAGCCGGGATGGATAAGGCATGGGGGTCTTAGAATTTGGTGCTTTGTAGGGATTCAAAGACTTATGTAGGCCATCGGGAAGTTCCTTTGCCAACGTCGGACCCATGTGAGTAGAATCGCGAAGAGGAAGAACACTCGGGATAGAAACCACCTCCTCCTCGGATGGCGGGACAACCTTATTATCAACCACCCCACCACTTTCATGAACCGTGACCGCATGAGCATGCAAAGGTTGGCTTGGCAATTCTCCTTTCTCATTAGCTTTCTTTAGCATATTCACATCGCTTGCCAATTGCCCCATTTTGGTGTTTAACCCGTTGGTCGTAGCCTCTAGAGCATTTAACTTAGCATCGAACGAAGCCAACATAACGGAAAATGATTGCATTTATTGCATAATAACCAAGAGATTCAGATCGGAGGGTGGAGTCGGAGCATTCACCGGAATAGGCAAACGAGACGGACCCACATGAGGATTAACACCTGCATTTGTATTGGCATAACTAAAATTCGGATGCATGCGATTACTCGGATGATAGGGAGGATCGTGATTCGGTGGACGAGCAAAAGGCGGTTTAACAAAACCGAGTCCCGCTTGATACCCTTGAACCCCACATACTTCCTCCGATTGAGGCATCGGCATATAGAAAGAGGGATTTGAAGAACAATACAAGGTATCATGACCAACTATTCCACACGACGCAAGCGGGGGACTCGGGCTTGGGCTAGATAGCTTAGCAATTTGAGGCTCCATAGTCGTGAATTTCTTTTCCAACTCAAGCTCTCCAGGAGAAGAAGCTTCACTCACTTCATTGGCACTAGAATACATCACTCGAGAAGATTTTTGTTGAGAATTTTTGGCCAAAGTGGTAAAAATCTCGTAAAGCACTTGAGGAGGTTGATCCTTCATATTTTCCCCCACCGGCGTATCCACCATATATTGGAAGTGTGGGTCCAATGCCTCATAGAAAGTTTGAATTAGAAGATCCTTTGGCATACGATGATGTGGAAAACTCATGAGAAGGTCTTGGAAATGAGCCCAATCCGAGTGAAATGGCTCATTTTTCATTTGCTTAAACGAGATAATCTTGATCCTAAACCCGGTTGTCTTTTCATTGGAATAATAATCTTCCAAAAATATCGCAGAGAGCTCATCCCATGTATGAATAGAGTTGGAAGGGATACTCATAAACCATGAAAATGCCTTATCTTGAAGAGCATATGAAAAGTATCAGAGCTGAAGATGCTCTAGGCTCACCATATTCGGGCGGTGGGATCTCGAGACTTGCCACAGAAATTGTCGAGTGGAAATGATCTTTCTTAGAAAATCCATGAAATATATGAAGACAGGAAAAATCGAGCGATCTTATATCAATAACCATAACCTCGGGGGGAAGAGATATGGATGATGAAATAGTCGCTCCCATAAAGGCTTTGCTAACTTCTCTCATAGCGAAAATGGGAGGAGCATGTTGGGCATTGGGGCTCGTACCTCCAAGCAAAGAAAACAGGTCGGGAGTGACCTCGTGAACAATATTATCGGCACCTCCATAACCCGGACCACCACCATTAGCGTTAAAATTTCCATTCGGATCATGAGTGAAATTATAAGCATGAGGAACTCCATACGGGTCGGGATTCGGACTTTGCATATTCAGAAATTGATTAGGAGCACCATAACCTCCATACGGACCAAAAATTGGAGTTTTCATATTCGGAAAGTGATTGGGAGCACCATAACCTCCATACGGACCATTCGTACCCATGAAGCCGCTATACCCAACATGGTTTGCACCATGCCCTCCCATGTTGGGTTGACCATTGCCATTAGCACCATTGGCAACATGGTTTGCACCATGCCCTCCCACGTTTCCAAAACCGATATTACTAATCCTATTCCCAACATGGTTTGCACAATGCCCTCCAATGTTAGAAATGTTACCCCCATTGCCATAAGGATTGGAAATGTGTGCGTTACCTTGGGGTTGGGCCATGGAGTGTCCATGAGTGGTGAAACCACTCCCTTGATTTCCTAGAGCGTGGTCGGGAGGGCTCATTGGGTTGGGAGTCGAAAGACCGGACTTATAACCTAGAGGGGATGGCTCGACATGAACAACGAGCTCGGGAGTACTAGAGCTTTGAGTATCATGGGCCCGTGGATATTTCCCGTTGGGATTAGGAAACGGGCCGATATTGGGAAAATTAGTCCCCATGTCTTGAGTAATAGCCAAGGGACATCGTAAACGCCTTAATCGCTCAGGATTCAAAATGTAAGGATCTAAATTGTTCCCATGTTTTCGACGACCTTGCATACACTCAAGAAAAACATCAAATACAAAAGAGAGCTAAAAACACAAAGAAAATATAAGCAAATCGAGAACCTTAACCAAGCCGAGTCACAACAATGCCATTTTGAAGAGAAGTTTTGGTGGTATAGTATAGATAGGTTCGTGTGGCTTGGTATTATCGAAATTCGATGCGATTGTATGAATCAATGGGTTTTTAGCTTGAAAAATTGAAGGAAAGCGAAGATAAATGGAAAATTATAAAAATAAACGAGAAACTACGACTATTTAAGAAAAGTAAAGCAAGTATTTCAGATGCCTCGTGCGTATGCCGTATTGAAATTGCAAGCAATAATCAAAATAAGCAATAAGAAGCAAAGAAACAACAAGGTACAACCAAACAAACCTAAGGTACAACTATGCATGCATGATCACGAAAACTTAAATAATGAGAATTAATGAAAATCGAAAGCACCATTAGAAAGAGCAATAAAAGTTGATGTCAAAGTTAAAAACTTTTCGAAAAATAACTAGAAACGAAGAGTAGATCTAGGATTAAACATAAAACCATGCATGAAAATAAAAACCAAAATAAAGCATATGAAATAATCAAAATAAAAACGATCAAGGACCCGATGTATAATCAAGGTGTGTCACTCACCTAGATTCCATAAACCAAATCACAAATCTAACAACAAATCTAAGAGCTAAGGCAAAACACATAAATTGAAGAACAAGCTTGAAATTGAAGAACAATGAAGAAAATAATGAAAAACTTACTTGAATTAAGAAAGAGAATCTAAATTGAATGAAATTACAAAGAAAATAATACCCAAGTGATGACTTGAATTCTTCTTGAGATTATAAACCCAAGGAAAAGCTTGAAATTGAATCTAAGATCTAGAGAGAGAAATTAAATCCTAACCACATGCAAGAGCTGGGAGGAGAGTGGATGTATTTGTTGGGAAAAGATGTGGGGTTTATATAAAGGTTCGCAGAGGCCAAATTGTCAAAAATGCCCAAATCCTGGACATGCAGTCGATCGACAGGTTGGCAGTCGATCGACTGCCTTGCTTTTGAAATGGGTCAGCCTATGTTATTTAGTCGATTTGGGCTGATCTCAGTCGATCGACCGGCCTGTCAGTCGATCAGTTGACATGGCAGTTGATTTGGGCTGCTTTCGGCTCAGTTTTTGGGCCTCAATGCCTTGGCTCGAACCTAGGCGCATGCCGGCACGTCTTGGCGCAAATCTAATTCATTAAACCACCTTCGAAATAAGAATTTTGAACTTAAAAACCCAAGAATCACACAATCATCACCAATATCGTATACATAAAGCTCAAAACATTAAAACAAGAAAACATCTTAATAACCTAACAAAACTTGACTTAAAACTACTATAAACAACATTAAACCCCAATTAAAAGTACGAGAAAAATACTATAATTACATGCAAAATAGTGTGGGCCATCGAATTGATGGGCGCATTTTCAAAGAGCGGAGAGTACGAGTACATACTCGTTGGGGTCGACTACGTTTCAAAGTGGGTGGAGGCGATTCTCACCTGAAAAGCTAATTCTGATGTCGTGCTCAAATTCACCCAAGAGAATATTTTCAGTCGTTTTGGAGTGCCGAGGACGATAATAAGCGACTGTGGTATCCACTTCTGCAATCGTGCTTTCGACTAATTGATGAGCAAGTACGGAGTGTAGCACAAAGTAGCGACTCCTTACCATCCCCAAACATCAGGGCAAGTAGAGACGAGCAATCGACAAATAAAAGCTATTTTAGAGAAAACGGTGAAGCCAAACCGCAAAGATTAGGCAACCAAGTTGGTTAATAAATTGTGGTTATATCGGACGGCCCACAAGACAGTTTTGGGCATGAGCCCATTTCGGCTAGTTTACGGGAAAGCGTGCCACTTTCCGATTGAGTTAGAGCACAAGGCAGAATGGGCCTTACGCACATTGAACATGAATCTAGATGAAGCGGGAGGATATCACAAGTTGGAGTTGACCGAGCTGGAAGAAATACGTGAAAACTCTTATGAGATAGCCAGGACGAGCAAGCAAAATATGAAAGAGAAACATGACAAGAATCTTGTTCCGAAAGACCTGGAAGTGGGGAAATTAGCTCTACTTTTCAACTCTCGTCTCAAGCTTTTTCCCAAAAAACTCAGATCCAAGTGGAGTGGCCCTTACATGATTACGAAAATCAATGAGTTTGGAGCGGTCACTTTGTATGATGAGAAAAGAAACTCCACTTTCCAAGTTAACGGGCATTGTGTAAAGTTATACCATGGAGGTTCCATTCCCAAGCACGATCATGAAGCTGTGATTTTAAGCGAACCACCTCGAAATGTTTAAAACTCAAGCGAGGTATCATCGAGCAAAAGATGTAAAAAGTTGCACTTCTTGGTAGGTAACCCAAGTTTCCATTATTTTTGTCCATAGTTTTGTTTAATTTTATTTTTCTTATTATTTTTTATGTTTGTTAAGCTAGAGTTGGATATATTTGATAATGGTGTGTTAAGTGTGCAGGGAGTGACGAATCAATACTCGGATGCGCAATGGAGGCAGATCACGACTACCTCACTTCCATAGACGGGAGTCTCGTGTGATTCGAGCACCGATTTCCATCTTCCCCTCCGGACAGCATGGGTATTTAGGCTGGCTCGAGCCCCAGTGTGCATCAATTTCTATCCAAACTCTCATTTTTTTATTTTTAGTGTTTGTTTGTGTTTGAATTTTCTGTTACGTGTTGCGTGCGTGAGTGTCTGTAATAACTATTTGACTAACTATTTGCATGATAATTATTTTGATTGTTCTTATTTCCTTCCGTTGATTCGTACGATAGCAATACAGAGATTGCTTACTTTTATGTGTGGGGGGGTAGTCGTATATTATGCATGCGTGGTCATTTCGGTCGAATATTTTTGACTTAGTTTTTGTTTTGTGTCGACGTGCGTTGAACTCATTTCCATGCTTATTTGTGTTTTTACCAGCTTGCCTTTCAAAACCATGTATTGTTTGATCTTTCGTTAGAGTCTTTTGAGCGTTTTTAGTGCAAAATTTTATCAAAACCTACTTACACACACACACACACACACACACACACAAATATATATATATATATATATATATAAACACTTAGTTTTTTTTATCAATTTTGTGAAGCTCTTTTAACTCGATCACCTTGTTTTCAAAAGTTTGAATAAAACCCTAATAAGAAGCCCCGTGTGGTTATCAACATTTCATGTTTTGATTCGATGAGTGTTTTTGGAAATCTCTAAAGTCGCATATGTGCATTTGGTTTTGGAAATGACGATAGGCACATATAAAACCTGATTCTGGCTATATTCAGAAATAAAAACCACTATAAATTCCTAATGAGCCCCCTTGAGCCTATATTTCATCTCTTTGTTATCCACGAGCATTGTTGTAGATCTTATTTCGTTTAAGGTTATGAGATGAGAGTTTATTTTTCTTTGGTCTACCGAGATATGACGATTGCAAGATGGGAATTGTAGGATATTTAAAAAAAATAAAAAAATAAAGGATGCCTAAGTTCATAAGGGCATCTAGAGTTTAAGGATAAGCCTATTTTAAAAGACAAACGAGTATAGAAGGAACTAACACTCCTGTTCCTTAGGATCAAGCGTGATAATTCGGGTTTGGGGGTGAGAAATAGCCTTAGTTATGAAAGGCTAAGAACAGTGATATATGATTGTTATGGTAAGAATGAGGAGCAAAAACTATGCTCTATGCTTAAAATTTTCGATTTAATGAGTTATTGATTGCGTTTGTTTGCAAGTTAGCCACACATCTTTATATATGACATACCTTACCAAAGAGCCTACATTACAACCCTAGAAGTCCTCGTCCGATTCTTGACCAAATGTGCTCATATATGCGACATACGAGTTTATGATTTTCACGAGTTGTTGAATGCATGCTTTTGTTAATCCGACCATATACACTTACCTTTTGAAAAATACGAGCAAATGAGTGCACCATTATATACTTCCCTTTTGTGAGGATGCATTCTCTTGATTTCAAGGCGAAAAGGTTACACGAGGTTAGCTTAAAAGTTTTCGACAAAAGTGTTTATATTTGCAATACTATATTGTATGCACAACATGACTCTTCGATCTAGCTACTTTCATACTTATGTGGTTTTGATTCATTCTTTTGTTCGAGGACGAACAAACCAATAAAGTGTGGGGTGGTTGATTCGTGTATTTTTATGAGTTTTTATATGTTTTGATTTGTGTTTCAGTCATTTTATTATCTTTTTCGGGTTGAGATTAGGCTATTCTCATAATTTTACATTTTACGGATTTTTACTTAACTTTCCGATTATTCGATCGTTAATTGGTCCTTTTCAGATGACTTCTCTGTTTTCTCATGCAGCTAGAACGCTTGATGATCCTGGGAGTTCAATAGGATTAAGCTCATAAATCGTTACGAGAATCCAGAGACAAAGACGAGAAAGTAGCGCAGGAAGCAACCGTCGATCGACGCTAGCGTCGACACGGCATCGACGCCTATGAGTTGCCGGCATCAATCGACCACCTTATCGATGACCCATCGATGAACTCTCTATTGGAATCATCGGCGCCCCTTCGGTCGACGTACTTGTCCGACAAACTCTCTGTTGTCATGGTCGATCCACCCATCGATCGACGCCCATCGATGCAATAGAAACCGTCGATCGACGCTCCTTGATGGTCGATTGACGGTCGTGATTTTCTGGCAATTTTAGCGCGATACCCTCTTTGTCCGACACTATAAATAAAATGTTCTCTTCAGTAGGAGGTGTTTTGCATGTAATTATGGTGTTTTTTATTGTGTTTTTAATTAGGATTTTATATTGTTTTTATTAGTTTTTGAGTCGTTTAGTTAGTTTTCTAGGTTGTTTTTCTTGTTTTATTGTTTTTCTTATTTCTTTTTGATTTTATACTTAATATGGTTAAATGGGTTCAAATTAATTTGAGGTTTGTTGTAAGGGCGCGGATATACGCACCCCAATAATTTATGAGTTGACCCCAAGTGATAAGAACACCCCAACAACTTTTAAAATGTATTTTTTTTAACTAAATTAACCCCACAAACACCCTATTTTACCCCTATTTAATATAATATATAATATAATAATAAACTAAAATAAAAAGAATAATAATAAATTTGAAAAAGAATAGAAAAGGAAAGTGAGAGAGGAAGAAACTGCGAAGAAGAAAGAAAACGCAGGCAGAGGAGAAAAAGATGAGAAAAAAGGGAAGAAGAAATTGCTTTGAAAAATCCATATAATTTACCGAGAGGAAGAATGGAACGGGATGAGCCATCAAATGTACGGGATAAGTTTGTCATTGGGTTTGATTCACTTATTAGGTTAGGGTTTGAAGTTTTTGAAAAAAATTACGTGTTCTACTCTGGTTCGTAGAACCAGAGCCATCTGTTCGGTTGAAAATTTCGAACATATAGGCCATTTTCATAAATATAATTCGAACAATATGCAAGTGTTCAAATAATATATTCGAACATATGTATAATGTTCGGTCAGAACTCTCGAACATACATCAGTTGTTCATTAAAACCAGATCGAACATATTCACGATTTTCAAACCCAATAAATAGTAATACACCCAAAAAAACAGAAAAAAAATGACTAAAACAGATAGATGTCAAGAATAATAACATTATTCATCTTGTTCTTATCATTATCCTTCATTCTTACAAGTTTTAATGTGAATTTTTTTAGGTATTGAAACAGGTTGTGGGGATGAAGAAGAAGTTACGAGGATTTAATATATTTCTGTATGGGGTTAACTAATAGTATTTTGGGGTGCGTATATCCTCACATGGTATATATATGTATATATATATATTAATGTTTATATAATTATATTAATTTTATTTTTTTAATTTTAATTATATATTGTGAGTAGGGTTATTTTAGTCTTTTCATTAAGGCCTATTTTTGTCTAAAATAATTTGGGGTAAACTCATAAGTTGTTGGGGTGCGTATATCCGCACCCTTGTTGTAATTCTTGGATTTTTTATGTTTAAAAATTCCTATTTTATAGGCCATGACATTGAGGACTAAAGTTCAAGCCAAGCTGTGCCAAGGCGTGCTAAAAGTTGTGCCAAGAACAAGCTCCAAAATGCCAAACTTTCTAGAATGCTCGCCAAGCCACGCCACTCCTCGCCAAATTTCACGCCAAGCCTTGGCGTTGGCCACATTTAGCGCAAAAAAGCACGCCAAGAAGCGCTTGGCTCCCGCCTGCCTTCACCCGAATCCACGCCAAGGGTTACGCCTGGCGTTGGCCACAACTCTCGCCCGGAGTCATGCCAAGCAGTGCCTGGCGTACGCCACTACTTGCCAAATCCCATGACACAACCCCTGGCGCCTGCCATCCTTCATGTTAAATTTCACGCTAAGAAGCCCTGGCGTTTGCCAACCACTGCGCCAATTCCCACGCCACAAACCTAGCCAACCGTCCACCTGCCGAGTCAACCGAGCCCAGGCTCAGCCATTGCCTAGCCACCTCGAGCCAGGGCTGAGCCAAATCATGCTACACACTTAACCAAGGGCTAGGAAGTCCATTCAGAGTCAATTTTGGGTCAAAATCCGGGAATTTCAAGCCCCTTAAGCTAATTTGGCCCATTAAAACCCAATTATACCTAGTATAAATAGAGGAGACTTTTATTTTTGTAATTACCTCTCATTTTTCCCAATTCTTTCAATGGGATTGGATAAAAATTCTCTCTCTAGTTCTTATATTTTAATTTTCAAGCTTGCCTTGGGTTTGTAAACCTAAGAAGAATTCAAGTACTCCATTGGATTTTACTTTGTTGCAATTTAATTCAAGTTTTTGGGTTCTCTCTTTAAATCAAGTAAGCTTTCTTTTATTTTCATGCTTTGTTCTTCAATATCAGGCATGTTCTTCAATCTTATGCTTTTTCCATTAGCTCCTTGATTTCTTGTTAGATCTTATGAATCGTCCATGGAATCTAGATGAGTGACACGTCTAGATCATAGATCGAATCTTGGGTCATTTTTATTTTGAATATCTCATATGCTATATTTAGGATTTTATTTTCATGCATTGTTTCATGCTTAATACTAGATCTATGCTTTGTTCCTTGTTAATTCTCGTAAAGTTTTTTACTTTGACGTCAATTTACATTGCTCTTCCTATTCAAGTTTTTTTCGTTCACGCAAGCATGGTTGTACCATGAGCTTTCATGTTTGTACTTGGTGAAACATTGCTTGTTCTTGCTTATTTTCATTATTTCTTTGCATTTTCATTTCGAGGCATCCGACCAACTTACAATTTCATTTCCTAGTTTAGTTTACTTAGTTGACTTCATAGTTTTTCATTCATTGCCTATTTTCCAAAGCTACAAACACATTGATCCTTGCAAATGAATCGATCTCCGATAATATCAAGCCAAATGAACCTTTATTTTCAAAACCACTAAAAACTACATTTCAAAATGGCACTGTTGCGACTCGGCTTGGTTAAGGATTTCCATTTGATTGTTGTCTCTTTGTGTTTTTAGCTTTCCTTTTTATCTGACGATTTCTTTGAGTGTATGCAAGTTCGTCTAGCACTCGGACACAATTTAGCACCTTATATTCCTAACCCCAAGCGATTGCGGCGTTTAAGACACCCCTTGCTTCTTGATTCCGATATGGCAAATAATCTTCCAAATACCGGCCCATTTCCCGACCCTAACGGGAAATCTCCTCGGGTTGATCCTCAAAGTTCTAGTACTCCCAAGACCGTAGTTAATATTGCGCCCTCCCCACCGAACGATAAACTCGGGCTTTCGACTCCAATTCCCACGACCCCTCCTGACCACGCTCTAGGAAATCAAGGGAGTGGTTTTACCACTCATGGACACGCCATGGGCCTACACCAAGGTACCGCTCCCTTTCCTCACTCTTCTACTTCATTCGGTCATGGAGGTAACATTCCCAACATGGGAGGGCATGGTGCAAACCATGTTAGGAATAGGATGAGTTTGAGTGGATTCGGCAACGTGGGAGGTCAAGGTGCAAACCACATTGCCCCCAGTTCTCACGGCATTGGTCAACCCGACATGGGAGGGCGTGGTGCAAATCATATTGGGTTTAATGGGTCCTTTGTGGTTATGGAGCTCCGAACTCCTATCTGAACGTGCAAGCCCCAAACTACGGTCCATACGACTACGGTGCTCCTCAACATTTTCCGAATATGCCGAACCCGAATCCCGACCCTTATGGAGTTCCCCTCGTTTATAATGTCCACCATGCTCCGAATATGACTCCTAATGGTTATGGTGTTGGTCTCGGTTCAAGAAGAAACTCCCGATCCATATGCTTTGTTTTGGGGTATGAATTCGAACGCCCAACATACCCCGCCCGTCCTTGCTATGAAAGAAGTGAGTCAAGCCTTCGTAAGGGCCACTATTGTCTTGTATATCTCTTCCTCCCGAGGTAATGGCTACTGGTATCCATTCGCTTGATTTTTCTCGACTTTTGATCTTTCACGGGTTTAGTAAAGAGGATCCTCTCCAATTCATCCGGCAATTTTTATGGCATGTCTCGAGTTTCCACCGCCCGAATATGATGAGCTTGGAGTATCTTCAACTCCGTTATTTCTCATATGCTCTTCAAGATAAAGTATTATCGTGGTTCATGGGTAATTCTCCCAACTCCATTCATATATGGAATGAGCTCTCGACAACTTTCTTTGATCATTACTGTTCCATGGAGAAGACGGACGAATTAAGGGTTAAGATTGTTTCATTCAAGCAAATAAGGAACGAGCTATTCCACTCCGCTTGGGGTCGTTTCCAAGACCTTCTCACGAGTTGTCCACATAATCGCTTTTCGAAGGAGCTTTTAATTCAAACTTTCTATGAAGCATTGGACCCACAATTTCAATATATGGTGGACACGTCGGCAGGAGGTAATACGAAGATCCATCCTCCTCAAATGCTTCTCAAAATTTTCATCACTTTAGCCAAAAACTCTCAACAAAAGTCTTCCCGAGCATTATATTCGAGTTCTAATGAAGTGATTGAATCGTCTTCTCCTCGAGAGCTTGAGTTGGAAAAGGAAGTAGCGGCTATGAAGGCTCAAATGGCTAATTTGTCAAGCCAAAGTCCGGATCCTCCGTGCGCGTCATGTGGAATGATTGGTCATGATACCACTTATTGACCATCGAACCCCCCTTTCTATATGCCAATGACTCAATCGGAGGATGTTTGTGGAGTTCAAGAGTATCAAGCGGGGCCCAGTGTTTGTAAGCCAACTTTTTTCCATCCGCCGAATCATAATTTTTCGTATCATATGAGCAACTGCATGCATCCGGGTTTTGGCCATACTAATCCTTATATGGGTCCATCTCGTTGGTCTCCCCCAATAAATGCTCCAACCCCGGCCTCCGATCCGAATCTAATATTGATCATGAAATAATTGCAATCACTTTCCGTTACGATGTCTTCGTTTGAGGCTCAATTCAATGCTATGGACACAAAAATTGGGCAATTAGCTACTGATGTAAATATGCTCAAGCAAGCCAATGAGAAGGGGAAATTACCGAGTCAACCATCACATGCCCATGCGATCACGTCCCTTAGAAGTGGTCGGGTCATTGATAACAAGGTTGCCCCTTCGTCCGAGAAAGAGGAGGTCTCTATTCCGCTTATTGTCAATCCTTTCGATTCTACCCCCGTGGTTCCCGCCCCATCAAAGGAACTCCCCGATAGCTTACACAAATATGCAAATGCTTATAAGCCACCGATTCCTAAGGTCCCTACGCCTTATCCCTTCCGACTTCAAAATAACAAGAAAGATGATCAATTCAAAGGCTCTACAACACTTTGTCTAACGTCAACATCACTCTCCCATTGTTGGATGTCGTCCGGGATATGCCCGCTTACTCTAAATTCTTCAAGGAACTTTCCTCCTAGAAGATCGTGAGCGCTACAAACGAGAAAGTTGTGCTATCTAAAGAGGCGAGCGTGGTTTGTGACCCTTCAAGTTTGGCTCTCAAGAAGGTAGATCCCGGCTCATTTTGTATCGATATCACGCTCGGAAATGGAAAAGTCATGAATGGTGGTATGACCTAAATTGGTGTATGGCTCCCCCGAAGCCTAGATGGGGACTGGTTGGGATGAGCTAGAGTGCCTGACCTGAACAAGACTAGGCTGTGGGTCGCGACTTGACTGAAATTAGCCTGACCTTAGTTAGAGTGGTATGATTAAGAATGGAAGGCCCCACTAGACAAACCTGACCTGTATTCCGAAAGGAAGCTTTCAGGTTAGTTCGGCCCAAGATTTGCGGGTCTCATTTCTGAGATCTCGGGAAGGGCCCCACGGGGCGGAAAACTATAAATATCCCAGCCTCAAGGTGGAGAAGGGTATGATTCTCTGAGCATTATTCTCTTATTCTATATTATTCTGATCAAAACGCTTACTGACTTAAGCATCGGAGAGGTTTCCACCAGAAAACACCCGGTGGTCCTTTCTAACGTGTTTTGTGTAGGGAAGGTCGTGGAAATCTCAAGTGAAGGCGTATTCTCGGCATAATCAGTTTTCTGGGTGAAACAATTGGCGCTGTCTGTGGGAATCTAAGAGTTAAGACGTGAGTTAAGGCATGGCGTCAGATGGACTCGGGCAAAATTTGGTGGGGGAGCCAGACGGTATGCCAAGCTCTGCCATACCGATGGGTGCGCAAACAACGACAGGACCATCAGCATCAGCAAGGCCAAACACGACGCAACCCCCCTCTGGTGGACCAGCACAAACTGATGGTGGATTCTTGAACGAATCCTTCCTCAAACAATTATCCGATCTCATTTGTAAGGCGGTAGAGGTGTCCGTGAACAGGAAATTTGCTGAGTTCTCAACCCCTCCCTCTAAGGCGGCTCAGCCATCGAAAACAGAGCCACCACAAGCAAACCAGCGCACGGCCAGAACTCCTACCCATGGTGACGAGGAGAATCTCTCAGTTTTAGAAAGTGAGACATCGAGTAAGACCAACCCAGACCTCACCGAGCAGATGCAGAATTTTCAAAATGAGGTCAGGGAGGTGAAAATGAGGATGGCGGGCACGAGTACAGCACCAAAGTGGAGAGGCACTCCATTCACGGAGGCCGTTATCCGAGACGATCTTCCAGCCTCCTATCGATCCATGGGTTTCGAATATATTAGGACGATGGACCAATGAGATCATCTAAGCCGATTTGAGAATGTGGCAATTTTACACAAATTCTCTGATTCCGTCATGTGTAGAGTCTTCCCGACGACTTTTACAAAGTCAGCCCAGCTCTGGTTCAGTCAGCTACCCTCGCGATCCATCAACAATTTTGATGAATTCAGCTCGGCATTCTTGCATCAGTTTACCAGTTGCAAGAAATATCAGAAGATGCCCCTAGAATTGTTCAGTTTGAAACAAAAGGAAAATAAGGGTTTACGAGCGTACATCAAGAGGTTCACGGATGCGAAGCTAGAGGTGTCGTCAGCGTCTGAGGAAATCCTGGTTAATGCCTTGGCCCAGAGACTCAGGAAGGAGAATTCTTTCAGTCGCTGGTCATGCAGCCAGCCCTAAGGTTTGGCGAGCTCTTGGATTGAGTGGAAAAATATATTCATCTGGAGGAAGCCCTGAAAATCAAGGACGAAAGAGAAAAGAAGAGGGAGCGACCTAATAGAGAGGAGAGGATGACAACGAAAAAACCCATGCATGATCTGGTCGGAGGATGACCTCGTTTTGACAAATACACACCCTTGGCCACACCATAGGGAGAGATCTTGCAAGCAATTGAATGACACCCTGACCTTAAGTGGCCAAAAACCTACTCTCAGAAGCCAAAGAAGGAAAGATCTGATCGGTTTTGCCGCTATCACAATGAGTATGGCCACGATACAGATCAGTGCACTCACTTAAAGGTCGAGCTGGAAATGTTGGTACAGGCAGGGCACCTCAAAGAATTCGTACGGATGAGACGAGGGGACTCCAAGTCTAACTCTCACAAACAGGATCGACCTCAGGAAAATAAATGCAGTGCGGATAATGGACGAAGTGGCGGAAGAAGGAATGACCAGACACAAGAGGTACACGGAGAAATCTTCGTGATCACATGAGAGGAATGGGATGAGCATTCCAGGCGAACACAGAATAGTTATGTTCGCGCAGCAAAAGATCTGACGAGGAAGGCAAGTGAGGTCGGGCAGTTGGTGCCGAGCCCAAACATATGTTTTGGGTCGGAAGATGAAAATAACATCCTGGCCCCTCACATGGATGCTCTGGTTATTACAGCCACCATTACTAATTATATCATACGATGAATATTTGTAGATACAGGAAGCTCAGCCGATATCATGTTCTATGACTGTTTCAAATAGCTGAACTTAAAAGTGGATCCGGAGGAAGTCACCACATCCCTAGTTGGTTTTGCAGGAGGAACCCTGAAACCATTATGAGCGGTAAATCTTCTCGTGACACTGGGAGATGGTCCATTCAGGCAGACTAGGTCGGTCTGCTTCCTGGTAGTGGATGCACCCTCCTCGTACAATGTTATGCTAGGACGACCATCCCTGATCCAATTCCAGGCAGTTATCTTGGTGTACCATATGAATTTAAAATTCCCTGCACAGGATGGAACATGTGAAGTTAAAGGTGATCAATATGCATCTAGACAAACATATGTTGAATGTTTTCAGCATAATGAAGAAGAAAGACAAAACAAAAGAGTCAGAATAGAGAACACAATGCCAGACCTAGCCCGGCAAGAGGAGGGCTTGATGATGGTAGAAGGAGATGATAGTAGAGTTTTAAAAGTAGGGACAACTCTGAGCCCAGAAATCCTGGTAGAACTGGTTAACTTTTTAAGAAATAATGCTGATGTTTTTGCCTGGTCTCCTCAAGATCTAGTAGGGATAGATCCGGCAATCGCAGAACACCGCCTCAATATTAGCCCAGGAGAGAAGCCAGTTAAACAAAGGAAGCGTTACTTTGGTCCTGAAAAGGAGGCAATCATCGAAGCCGAAGTAGAAAAACTGTTAAAAGCCAAGCATATTCAGGAAATACAAATTCCGGAGTGGCTTTCTAATGCGGTGTTGGTTCCTAAAACCCAGGAGGATTGGCGAATGTGTATAGATTTTAGGGACCTCAATCGTGCCTGTCCTAAGGATCACTACCCGTTTCCAAGGATAGACCAATTGGTTGATTCTACGTCTAGTTATGAATTATTAAGCATGATGGATGCTTCACAAGGGTGTCATCAAATCAGGCTATCTGAGGAGGACTGGAAGTGGGTTGGTTTTATAACCCCAAAGGGGATCTATTGTTATTTGTTCATGCCATTCGGGCTCAAGAATGCGGGCGCCACAAATCAACGGTTGGTAGACAAAATGTTTAAAACCCAGCTAGGACGGAATATGGAGGTGTATATGGATGACATGTTAGTCAAGAGCGTGAAGGCAACCATGCACGTGGATGATCTAAAGGAAACTTTTGATACCCTGAGAAAATATAGAATGAAGCTCAACCCCAAGAAGTGCGCGTTTGGGGTAAGAGCTGGAAAATTCTTGGGCTACATGGTTACAGAAAAGGGAATAGAGGCCAACCCAGAAAAGATTAGAGCCATCATGGATATGCAGCCCCCGAGGAATGTTAAAGAAATAAAGTGCTTGGCTGGTCGAATTAATGCCCTAAGTAGATTCATCTCGCGCTCTGCTGAGAAAAGTCTACCATTCTTCCAGGGCTTGCAGAAGAAGGCTCGGTTTTAGTGGAACGAAGAGTGTCAGGAGGCATTCCAGAAGTTGAAAGAACATCTGGCTAGCATGTCACTGCTCACCAAACCAGTTCTAGGAGAACCTTTGATCTTGTACTTGTATGTCGGATAACAGGCTGTGAGCATGGTCTTGCTCAGAGAAGAAGGAAAGATGCAAAGGCTGGTATACTATTGGAGCAAAGTCCTGCATGATGCTGAACTCCGATACGTGGAGGTAGAGCGGGCCATGCTAGCTCTGGTTGGGACGGCGCGTAAGCTACGCCCTTATTTTCTTTCGCACATCATATTGGTGCGGACTAACCTACCTCTAAAGGCCATCATGGATAAACCAGAGGCCTCGAGACGACTGGTAAAATGGATAATCGAACTTAGTGAGTTTGACATTACTTTAAGCCAGGATAGCCTTCAGAGCCAAGGCATTGACATATTTTATACTAGAAATGACCAGCTCTCCCGAGGATAAGAAGTAATGGACGATTTATATAGATGGCTCAGTAGGAAGCCTGGGCTGTGGTGCAGGCATTGTGCTAACAGACTCGACAGGTGTAACCAATGATTACGCAGTACGAATGAATTATCCGTTGTCCAATAATGTGGCGGGATACGAAGCTCTGTTAAGAGGAATTCAGATGGCGAAGGAATTAGGAGCAGATCAGATATGCGCACGAGTTGATTTACAACTTGTATGCAGGTAGATAAATGGATAGTTTGAGATAAGATAAGAGCACATGGGTAAATATCTAACTCAAATTCGCAAATTATCCAATGGAATGAAGACCTTGACTATCCTCCAAATCCCCAGATAAAGATCGAGCAGATTACTTAGCTAAAGTAGCCAGTTCGGCAGTAGATTACCAGGAGAGAATGATCACCTTATTAATGGCCTACCAGGAGTTCGGGGAAGAGAGGATATGCTCGGTAGATGAGGAAGAAGATTTTCGCTCTCCTATCAAGGCATATTTGGAGAAAGGAGAGCTGCCGGATAACAAGAGGGAAGCAACAAAAGTAAGGATCACGTCATCCCATTTCTGCTTGATAAAGGGAGAGCTATTTTGAAGAAGATTCAGACAACCTCTATTGGGATGCCTAAGCCCAAGGGAAGGCACCCATATCCTGAACGGGATCCATGAGGGATGTTGTGGCAAACACATGGGTGCCAGAGCTTTGTCAAGCAAAATCATGAGAGTAGTGTACTTTTGGACACAATTAAGGAAGGAAGCAGAGGATTTTGTTTGGGCGTGTGATAGGTGCTAGAAGAACTCGCCCTTAATACATAGACCTGCGGAGGAACTAATGACAATGAGTTCTCCATACACATTCGCAAAATGGGGGATACACCTGGTAGGACCATTCTCCACGGCCCTGTCCCAAAAGAGATTCCTGATCGTGGCCATCGACTACTTGAGCAAGTGGGTGGAGGCTGAAGCCTTGGCAGAAATCATAGAAGAAGTGGTAATGGGCTTATTTTGGAAAAACATAGTATGTCGGTTTGGAACCCCAAGGATTTTAGTATCAGATAATGGCACTCAATTTATGGGAGCTCGGATCCAAGCATGGTGTTTTAAAATGAAGATTGGCCAACATTTCACATCTGTTTACCATCCGCAAACCAATGGCCAAGTTGAGGTAACCAATCGAATTTTAGTTCAAGGGGTTCGAACAAGACTGGAAAAATCAGGCGGAATATGGGTAGAGGAGCTCGGCTCAATCCTATGGGCATATCGGACTAACCATAAGCAGGGCACTAGAGAAACGCCATTCAGCTTGGTGTATGGCATGGATGCTGTGCTCCCCACGGAGATCAGTATGGAGACCCATAGAATCCAGAACTTTAATGAGGAACAAAATGAGTTGTTGGTACGAGATGCCCTGGACTTGATAGAAGAAAAAAGGGAAAGAGTTGTCGTAAGGATGGAGCATGTAAAGGGGCTAGTCAAGGTAGCCTATGACAAATCCGTGATCAAGAGACATTTCCAAGTAGGAGACCTTGTTCTTTGCAGGAATGATTTAGGACAAGTGAAAGGAAAGTTGGGTACTACCTTGCAAGGGCCTTACAAGGTCACGAAAATCCTAAAGGGGGGAGCTTATGAATTGGAGAAATTGGGTGGGGTTAAGCTGCCACGAGCTTGGAACATTTCAAACTTGCGGAAATATTATGTATGAAAAACAAAGTCAAATATTTATAACGGTTTAAATTTGTATTTCCTTGTTTTCTACAAATTTTAAAGCCAGGATTGGCTAAGGACGGATGTCCTTATTTTACTGACCTGACTGTCAGAAAATCTAGGATTGGATAAGGACGGATGTCATTATTTTACTGACCTAATTGTCAGAAAAGCCAGGATTGGCTAAGGATGGATGTCCTTGTTTTACTGACCTGATTATCAGAAAAGCCAGGATTGGCTAAGGACGGATGTCCTTGTTTTACTGACTTGATTGTTAGAAAAGCCAGGATTGGCTAAAGACGGATATCCTTGTTTTACTGACCTGGATGGGATAAGGATGGATGTCCTTGTTTTCCTGACATCAGAAAAGCCAGGATTGGCTAAGGAAGGATGTCCTAATTCTCCTGACCTGATTGTCAGAAAAGCCAAGTTGGGCTAATGATGGATGTCCCATTTTGCCCGACTTGATTGGTAAATAAAATATGTTAGCCAGGGTTGGCTAAAGAGATTGATTGTTAATAAATACTTTAGCTCTGTATTGCTTTATAACCCAACCTTGAAACGCAAGAGGAACAGAGAAAATTTATTCTTATTCTGCAAATAGCTTGATCAAAATTACAAGAG
The DNA here is from genome assembly GCA_014905375.1 of Phtheirospermum japonicum. NCBI lineage: Eukaryota > Viridiplantae > Streptophyta > Magnoliopsida > Lamiales > Orobanchaceae > Phtheirospermum > Phtheirospermum japonicum. Next base: position 340,000 of record BMAC01000371.1, read on the forward strand.
AAATACTTGGATCAAACGACAGAAAACAGACGACAAAACATAAATTCAGGTCACGACGAATGTCATGGGTGAGAAGAAGAGGTCCTCTTGTCAGAAGCTAGCATCTGGCGAACCCACCATAACTCACGCTCAGTCTCGTGGAGACATTGACAGTACCCATCTGCCCAAGCGGAAGCAGATTGAGCCTCGCCGATGGCGGTGGTTAAACGACTCACTGACTCTAATAGATCGGCCTTATCCTCTCGAAGATGTCCGTTGAGCTGGCGAACACTAATACAGAAACAGCTTTCTAAGGCTGTTAATTAAAGGCAGTTCATTGAAAACCGCCTTAAAAATACTTTTAACGGTGGTTGTGGAAAAAACCGCCGTTAAAAAGGTCATTTTACGGCGGTTTCCTCAAAACCGACGTTAAAATTGGATATCAACTGATTTTAACGGCGGTTCACCCACAAACCTCCGTAAAAGTGACATAATCTATGGCGGTTATTTAAGAACCGCCGTAAAAATTCTCACATTCTACAGACTGACGTTTAAAATTCAGCAGGCCTCCAGTTTTTACGGCGGTTGTTTGTGAACCACCGTAGAATGTATATCTAATACTCTATCCTGTAGAAATTCTAAGCAATGGAGCGTGGACACATATTTGCTCTTGGTGATTGACACCTTGTTTTGTATATCTCTTCGATTAGCCCCAATTTTACCCTCGTTAATTCATTCTCTCAGAAACCCTAAGGAATGCCTTACCCCAATTCCAACGCTGCGCAGCCGTATCAACCAGATAACCTCCTCCCCAGGCCACTCCTCCGCCAGTCCTGCACGGTGGCTCAGCTAGCTTCCTTGCACCTCTTCAACACCAATGCCGAATGTGAGTACGACAGCGACGACCGCGATGTCGACGTCGATCGCCGCCCTGACCGTCGCCCCGACCGCCGTGTTTTCTCCCTATTCGCTTGTACTTGTACTTTTTATTCTGTTCCTTTCTTCTGATTTTTGATGATTGCTATCTCTTTTCATGATAGATCTGGTTTCGTGAATTGTTTTCTCTCATCAATTTTTTTAATCCTGATTAAAATGTTCACTTTGACTGTTCTGGTTTTAATTTTATTTTTGGTTTTGAAAATTTGAATTGCAAACATATTTTCGAGATTTGAGTTTCTGGTTTCCCAACTTGCAAATTAGGGTTCATAATGCTAATTAGTTGTCCAATTGTGAGTTTGCAGGTGTATTAGGACCATTTCCCATAAATTTCTCGAGATTAGAGGATTGATGTGTTCCAGGTTAATGTTAAGTGAACGGTGTCGTTTTAGTAGGGCTTTGTTTTGATGGTTAGGGGGAAATGTTAGTGGTGTGTGTGTGTTTATGTCATTCTTTTTTTGTTGAAGACTGAGCTAATAAATAATATTTTATAATAATATTTCTGAGAGGTTTTGATCCGAAACATACAAAATGATACGGTTAGATCCGTCGGAGGTTATTGATTGAATCGTGAATGAGTACATTAATTATTGCCGTTTCTGAAATCATAGGGATAATTGCAATCTTGGTTTCTTGGGTGTTCAAAGATACATGCCTTCTACTCTCAAGCATCAACGTTTGATTGGTGAGGCTGAAATTCATTGTAAATTCGAATCTAAAACATTAAATCTTGTTGAATACGCTCTCTTGTGTTTTCTAATACATATAAAAGTAAAAATAATAAAAGGGAATCACTAATTCAAAAGGGGGTTCAAAGCCATTCTTTCATTGAAATCTGTACAGTCGTTGGCCCTTCCACTGCCGCCGCCGCGTTCGTCTTCAGGTCTTTCTTGATGCATCACTGAACTAATCCAATACCAAAATAGTTCTACTGCTCAGGTACATTTTATCGATCGATTCAGTAGCCTAGCTTCACCATCTGTTGTGTTATTTTCTCATTTTGAATTAACAGTGGGTTTTCATAATTTATTGAGAAAGGTGATTTTTATTTTGATTTTGACTTGAGATTGCAGAGTCATAGAAGTTTGTAGAAAGTGCAGCGGAGGTAAATTTTTGTAAGCGATTCTTGGAATTTAAATATTAGTTTCATGTTAGTCCTAAAGCAATCATTTGTTCAGTATTGCATTTGTTTTCTTTGGTCTAGCTTTTGCTAATAACAACTATTACGACATATTATAAATTCTTGTAGGTTCTTCTATATGCTATACCATCCAGAAGCATAGACAATGGACAGTAAAGTAGTTGTGACGTACAAGAGGAAGAGGCTTCTCTCGAGAAGTGATCATTCTACTTTAAATTTAAATTCTGATAAGCCTTTTAAAGTCTCAGATTCGGTTAGTGACAATAGATTTTATTACCACATATTCTTTTCAATCATCATCGTACATATATCTTTCATGACAATTATAGTATTCATCACATATGACGGAAAATGTTGTTACCTTTCATAGTAATTTGGTGACATATTGTTTCATCATTTCAAATAAACTCATTAAATGACAACCATATTTAGTAACTATAAACAAGTGTTTTGTGACTAATTTTACTGTATATGACAATGATTTTCTGTCACCTTTCATAGTAATTTGGTGACATATTATTTCGTCATTTTAATTAAACTCATTAAGTGACGATCATATTTTGTAACTATAAAATAAGTATTTCGTGATGAATTATATTCTATATGACAATGATTATTCGTCACCTTTCATAGTAATTTGGTGACCTATTGTTTCGTCATTTTAAATAAACTCATAAAGTGACGACCATTCGTAACTATAAAACACATAGAGGACGAATTAGTCGTCACTAAAAAGTATAAAATATGATGACAATGCTCATTAGCGTCATCAAAAGCAACACATTTAGAGATAAATACACATATTTGTCATTTTATACATTTTATGATGCGGCTACTGTGACGAACGTTGTGGCACTTGAATTTATAGTTGTTGAGATGGAAAAGTGACTTTATATGACAAAATTTGTCATTAAATTATCTCAAATCTCTTGTAGTGACTAAACTATATTTACTATTGTCTTACAATGAATTGAGTGTTTTAAAAAAATACTTGAGCAACTGTAATGAAGCTTATCGCATAACCAATTGAACTCAAGCCCCTATAATATACTTTCTCACGTATAAACACTTTGTTTATTTTGCGATTATTGAGTTTTTAATTGATTTGTTAAATTTAGTATATTTTTAGTTATTTAATAAACAACTTTAAAAACTTTTATTAGAATAAACAATGTTGTAATAATCGAATTACTCATTGGTTTTACATCATCGGTCTTTGGGAAATACGGCCGTACCCATCATTATCATACATATACACTGTACACTTTTGGTTAGACGGTTAGATATTTAAAGATAAAGAGTACTAAAGTGACTAACATCTATGAGCAGGATTCTTATTCATTGGGAGTTCGCTTACCAACTCGGGGGAGTTGTTTGTATGTTTTGTCTAAAAAGTAAGAGGGGAAGATTGATGGTTCCTATCGATATTTCTCTTGTTTTTAAATTAGTTTAATTACTTGCCTTTCTAGATTTTTTTTATTAATTAGTTTTTTTTATTGTAAATAGATTTATCTTGTTGACTAAGTTATTTATTTAGGTTAAGAATTATTTTGTTACAGAAAAGTAATATTTTAATAATTATTTCTTTCCAAAATATCAAGATATTGACTTAGTTTACTTTTGATATTTTAGTACTCTTCTGAAAAGTGAATATACGTATTGTGTATAAATGACAGGTCTTGAAACTTTATTTCCTACGCTTTTAAGAAGACAAAAATATACGAGTGAGAGATTGAGATTTCAAGTAAACCAATGGTCCTTTGCTGCAAGTTGTTCTTCAATATCTTCGTGCGGATTCTTCAAGGTTTTATGGACAATCCCAAGCTTATTCGAAACAATCTACTCACAAATAAGTTTCCATATATTACTAGGTACTACTGCTACCCACCCTGCTGCTCCTAATCTACCTGAAGTGCAATTAGGTGCATTATTTGTGGGAATTGATAGTATTATTATCAATCAAAATATTTTATGGTTGAATTTGGTTAGACTAAATAAATGAAGTATCCAGGCTAAGAAAAAAACAATTGGTAATGGTAATTACTGTATGTATCATAAAATATCTTGTTTGTTATATGTAAAGTCATAAAAAGGTAAAAACAATCAAGTTCTCTACTAATATCTTTTCTTACCTAGGACTTGTCAAGAAAATTTTATGTGTGCGATTTATTACATTTTCGCTACATGATCGTTTTACTAAATATATGTGGCCTACAACGCTTTCCTAATGTATTTATTGAATTGAAGGCCATTTGTATTCAAACTCAACAAGATTTTGATCAAGTTAGCAAGTCTAGGAGTATGACATAATTTGGTCGCTATAATTATTTCCGATTATTGAATGCTGAACATGATATCTTGTATGTATCCCAACATAGCCAAGGGCAGATCTAAGAAATAATGGCATGGTGAGCTAAAAATGATGCTATCAATATCATAAAAATGACATCTTATAAAATTATTGTTTCTAATTTTATTGAAGTTGTGACCAACGAGGTTTTTGAGTTATAATTCATAGTACTCAGAGCCATAATCGTCATTGGTTTCACATGGATTTTTTAAATGATCAACTATGCAATTCCATCTTAAAATCAATGGTTTATAGGAGGAGTAGTTCGCTAGCCTTATAAATAGGGCCCCTACTAATATAATACGATTGCTGATTAAGTTCAAGTTTAAGCTGTATATGTAAGTGATAATCATCACTTCATGCATATTTTTATTAGCTTTTATATGTTTAATATAAAGTTATTTGTGTTTCATTTGGTAGTTATTATGATGTTTCTTATTCTTTTTACTTTTGAATTGTATTTGTATAGGAGCGTTGAAGAGGAACGAATTTGGGTGAATTTAGAAGGCAATGATAATTGTGTATACAAGAGAACGAGTTAAGGAGACGAAACGGGAAGTAAAAAGGCGCAAACGGAGCTACAATATCAAGAAATCAAGAAAAACATGCCTTGGGCGTGTTTTAAAACACGCTCATGTTTCATATCACAAAGAAAATAATAAAAAAGAGGAGGACAGGCGAAATTATGACCTGACCGTGTTTTTAAACATGGCCGTATTTTCTACCGGATGGCCAATTTTGGAAAACATGGTCAGGCCGTATTTTTGAAATTCTTGCCGTGTTTTCGTCCTGTTGGCCATATTTCTGACCGAACAGTACGATTTTATGGTTTTAAGGTCCGTTTTCTCTATTTCTGGACGGGCTATTAGGAAAAACACTTGGGAAAATATAAATAAGAGCCCTAGGACGTTTTTAACACAACTTTTGGAGGCTAGAAGATCATAACAACAAAGCAAGAAACAAGAGAAGTTTGAAGGAGTTCTTGAAGAAAACCCCACACATACGTCGAAGATTCGCTAGACAAGTAATTTTATCTTTGATTTGAAGACTAAAACTTGTAAACATGATTTCTCCTTTCTTGGATTTATCTTTTTACATTTCTTTTGATTTTAATTCAAGCATGAACTAAATTTCGTATGTGTTTGGATTGAGATGAACCTTAAATTTAACTTTTGATTGGGTATTGGTTGATTTATATTATCTTACGCTTTTCATTCGATTTTCTTGTGCTTTTTATCAATTTTCTCAACTCGATAATTCCGGTTTATTGATTTGGGTTTATTCTTTTACTTTTAATCAAACGAAGCGAAGTAGAGTAATAACACACACAAGTAGAAGGAGTTGCGTGCAATCCTAGATATAAGATGACATAAATCCTCCGGATTAAGGTGAAACCTAATAGGGAAATTCAATTGCTCGCATTGTTATCTTGAGGGGTTTGATTAGGAAGAGATTCCGGTTAATCAACTTGAGGTTAGGATTAATTCACTCGAAATACGAGGTTTCAATTAAAATAGAGAATTTCTATGGTCTTTGAAAGCGTAATAATATGTGGGTTTAGTAGTACTTAAGGGATTATTATGATATTTTTGGATACAATCACAAGGTGAATTTAGGGGGATTCTACATTCAAACACATTCTTCTCACATATTCATTCTTCAAAAACAACTTCTAGATTTTCGCTTGTTTAGTTTATTTACATATTTTTAGTTAAATAGATTATTAAAATAACCTTCTACTCGTTAATACTAATAATCACAATTCTCATGGGAACGATATCCGATGCTCTAGAGCTATACACTATAAACGACCGGTGCACTTGCCGAGACTCTTATACAGTAGCTTTTTAGTCATCAAGTTTTTGGCGCCGCTGCCGGGGAATGTGATATTAGAAAAGCTTTATTTTTATTAATTTAATCATTTTTTCTTCTTCTTATCCTATTTATACTAGTTTGCTTTTTACGGTTGTCTATCTCTTGTTTCAGGTGATATTCCGTTAGTGCATTCTTACTCGTGCTCAAAAGCGCGCACTGGAGGAACTCGCTACACTTACATACGACGTTAAGGTGGACGAGAAAGACGAAGAGACCTTGTTAGACATGGACACACAGAAACTCACCATGTCCGATTATGCCAAACTATCACTTGATGGGACGGAGTCGAGCATCTTGAGACCGATTATTAATGCCAATAATTTTGAGATTCGGTCGAACATTATACAAATGGTGCAACATACAGTTCATCTCGAGGGACTACAAGACGAAGATCCTAATATCCATATTGCAAATTTTCTCGAGATTTGTGATAATTTCAAGATCAACGGGGCCACCGATGATGCTATTCGTCTACGACTTTTTCACTTTTCATAGATAGGTCAAGCCAAGCAATGGTTGAACACGCTACAAAGAGGGATCATCACAACTTGGAAGATGATGGCGGAAAAGTTTTTGAACAAATACTTTCCACCCGCCAAGACCGCAAGACTAAGAAATGAGATATCTTCATTCGTTCAAGTTGATAATGAGACTTTGTACGACACATGGGTGCGTTTCAAGGAGCTATTACGCAAGTGCCCACACCATGGGTTACCCCTTTGGATGCAAGTCCAACCTTTTTATAACGGGTTAACAAGTTCGACGATACAGATGATCGACGCTGCAGGTAGGACATTAAATAACAGGACTCCTGAGGCTGCTCAAGAATTATGTGAAGAAATGGCAATGAATGGGTATCAGTGGCAACCGAATCGAGGCAAGACGAGCAAGCTAACTGGGCTCTATAATGTCGATGCGATGGTGACTTTAGTCGCCCAAGTCGAGGCACTGACTAAGAAGTTTGACACATTTGTCACACCTACTCCAAATATGAAGGGACTTCTTTGTGAAACTTGTGGAGGTTCTCATTTGAATCATGACTGCCCAATTTCAATACCTTCTAGCAAATAGATTTTTTGGGCAACAACGGCCCAAATTCGAGCAATAATCCATATAGTAACACTTATAATCCTGGATGAAGGCAACACCCAAATTTCTCATGGAGCAACCAAGCCCAGCCGCGCCAGGCCCCTGGTTATTAGCAACAACAACATCAACAACCACGATCACCCAATTTAGAGGAGTTGATGAATAAATTTTTCAAACAACTGAAGCTCATTTCACCTCCGCTGAAACATCCCTGAGTAATCAAGAAGCTTCAGTTCGTAACTTAAAGGTCCAAATTGGACAAATTGCAAAGATGGTGTCCAAAAGGCCACAAGGGAGTTTTCCTAGTAACACCGAGGCAAACGCAAAAGAATATGTTAATGTTATTACCGCTAATAGTGGTAGGAATTTGGAGGATCCACATTTGAGACTGGATGAAGTCGTAGCTCTGAAAACCATCACCGATGAGGATCACCCACGCGAGGAGCAGAAGAAGGTTGTGCCCGAGTACAAGCCAAAATTCCTTATCCAACTCGACTCTACGTGGATAAGGAGGACCAATTCGGTAAATTTCTTACACTTTTTAAACAATTACATATTAACATTCCGCTTGTTGAGGCTCTTTCACAGATGCCCAAGTATGCAAAGTTTCTAAAGGGACTCCTTTCAAATAAGAAGAAGCTTGAGGAGTTACCCATGGTGCAATTGAACTTGGAGTGCTCCGCCATCGTTGATTAGAGTAGATTTGTCCTTGTTTTTATTAGTATTTTAGTATTTTTTTCTATTTGTTTTTGGTATAAGTTGGTAGTTCTGACTTATTTTACCGTATTTTAATCGTAATTGATTCAAATAGGTGATATTTCATTGTTTTCACCTTACAGCTAAGTAACCGGAAGAGTTCAGTGCGTAATAAACGAAGTTCGATGTTCAAGAATAGGAGAACGAGCTTTCCGGCAAAACGAGTAGCAAAAGATAGAGAGAGACGGAGGCAGACGCGCAGTCGCATCGACTAACGCGACCGTAGACGCTCCGTCGACGCGAGCCATGATCCGTGTCAGTCGACGTAGCGTCGACGCAACTTGCTGAAGCGTCAATGTCGACGCACCGTCGACGCAACTTGCTGAAGCGTCGATGTCGACGCACCGATGTCTACGCACCGTCGACACAACTTGTTGAAGCGTCGATGTCGACCCACCCAGCCAACGCGCACGCCCAGGCAGCACCGACGCCGAGCACCAGCACGCGTCAGTCGATGCACCGTCGACGCGATGGCCCAGAATTCGGATTTTAGGTTTTCTTGTGCGCCAAGACTTGCAATATCTATATAAACCCTCTATATTTCAGATTTTTAGGAGGGAGACACTAGAGACACGACCACCTAGGGTATTTTAGCTTATAATAAAAATAATCCACATCTCATAACAAGATTTGAAGACGGAGATCAAGGATCGAAGAACAACACGTCCAAAACATCGAATTCGAGTTTGAGATTTATTCTTCGCCCAAGATCAACGTTCAAACTCCGGAATAGCTGGAGTTTTTACTGCTTTTCGTAGTTACAATAAGTACTCTAAACTCTTAGTTAATTTCGTAGTTAATTACTTAGTTAATTTCTTAGTTAATTCTAGTTTTGATAATTAGTTTAATCGTTTTATGCTTGAGTATTGGATATTGGTTTAATTTAGTTTATTTATGCGAGTTGATTTATACTTAGTTATTCGTTAATCTTAGATTCTTATGATTCGTTGCTTAGTGGTAATTTCTTATGCTCATGCTTTTAGATTCATTAATTAGGTTTAATTTATGGTTGCGTATTATTGATAGTTCGATTATTGCTCGTAGTTGGTAATCTAGTTAGAATAATTAGTTTAATTAGCTTTAGTTTAATTATTGCTTTAGTTTATAATGATCAACCCAATATCTTTTAAAACCCCAATTGTACATGTATTTTATTTTAGTTCGTAAATTGAGAAAAGCATCCGAAAGACCGAACAGTTATTTCCTCGAGAGATACGACTCGAGTCAAACTTATCACCCTACAGTTACCTCGTACTCTTGCGACCAAACTAACGTGCTTTTAAATTAATTTATTAAAAAGGGGTGCACAAAAGTCTGGATCAAAAATTTGGCGCTGTTGCCGGGGAAGCAATGAGTAGGAATATAGGATGTTTTTCATTTTAATTCTTTAGTTTCTTTTTATTTTTATTTATTTTATTTTCGCACTTGGTCTTTGCCATTTGGTATATTGATGTATTGTTGAGTTTATGCAAGGAAGGCAATCACTTCAACGCGACCTTGTACCATTCATTGACAACATCCACCGTTCAAATCCACCAAGACCAAGACCCG
>BMAC01000371.1:361877-376062 GCA_014905375.1 Phtheirospermum japonicum
GAACTTATAATCTAGAGAAATTATTCTAAGAACCTAAAACAAGATTAACTAGCATAAACGAACATCAATTATCTAGATCGAAATGGAAATGAAGTAAACTAACCAAGCATAAATAATAACTAAARATTAATTAAACTAAAAACATCTAAGGTTCAAAGCATCAAATATCTCAAGAACAATTATCGAAAAGCAGCTACTTAATCGCATAAATTAAACTACGAAAACGAATAAAAGGTTTGGAGTACTTATTAAACTAGAAAGCGTAGTAAATTCTCAAGCTACTCCGGAGGGGTGATTGATCTTGGTCGAAGAACGGATCGCGAACGGACGGCTGGAGCTTAACGATCCTCGAATCTTCAATCTTGATCACTTGTTGTGATTAAGGTGTGTATGGTGTTGTTCTCGAACCTCACGATCAAGAATTCAGTGTAAATAGGTAGGTGTGTCTGGTTTGGGACGGACTTGGAAGGGTTTAAATAGATTTCTCTTGACTTGGAGCATAAGAAACCCTAAAATTCCCGATTCTGGGCCGTCGCATCAACGGAGCGTCGACGGTGCGTCGACTGACGAGTGCTGGTGCTCGGCGTCGGTGCTTCCTTGCGCGCGCGTCGGCTGGGCGGGTGCATCGACGCTTCATCAAGTAGCGTCGACGTTGCGTCGACGGAGCGTCAACGGTCGCGTCAGTCGATGCGGCTGCGCGTTTGCCTCCGTCTCCTTTTATCTGTTTGCTACTCGTTCACCAGAAAGCTCGTTCTCCATTTCGCGAGTATCAACTTCATCTAATTATGTGCCGAACTCGTCCGGTTACTTAGCTGTAAAGTGAAAAACCACAAATAATCACTTATTTGCATCAATCTAGATCAAAACGCGGTAAAATAAGCTGAGAGTACAAATATACGAAATCGAGCTTAAACCACCCAACTTATACCAAAAACAATAGGAAAAACAAGTTACAAACCTACTAAAAATAAGGACAAACATGTGCTAATCATTGACGAAACTACTCGAAACCGAGACGGCCTCACACATGTTCAGAAGGAAATGAAGGGAGTTCGAGACGATATGAAAGAATTGAGAACGATGATGGCTGAAATGGCCAAAAGCACTCTTGAAAATTCATCAGGACTAAGAAGATTGGAGATAATGGTAGGACAATTGGTAACTGACATGGCATCATTGAAGAAGGAGAAAAATACTCTTCCAAGCCAAATGGAACAAGCCTCGGATATTCATGTGCTGAGAAGCGGAAAAGTAGTGGATAACGGCATCGAGCTAGAAAAGGAGGAAGACAAGAGGGAGGCTGAAACCCAACCACAAGCAGATGCAACCAATTCGGCCGATCTAATGCATAAATCTTCAAATCCAAATATTTCGAGGCCGACATCAGCTGAAGACCCCATCGATTCCTTAAATTCACCGCCCAAGAAGTTGACAGTTTATGATCATGTTCCATTCCCAAGTCGCCTACGTTCGGCCAAGGAGAATAAAAAATTCATGGAGTTATACAATTTACTGAAGAATGTTAATATTAACCTCCCCCTGCTAGAGGTGATAAAGACAATGCCGGCGTTTATGAAGTCTTTCAAAGATCTAGCATCAAAAGAAAGGCGTTTGGCTACAAATCAACATGTGGCTTTGATAAGAGAAGTGAGTGATATGTTTAAGCAACCATTGCCACCTAAAGAGAAGGATCCCGGGAGTTTTTGTATAACTATCTCTCTCGGGAATGGACAAACGGCAAGGGGGATGCTCGATCTTGGCGCTAGAATAAATTTGATGCCCTACTCAATTTACAAGGAGTTTGACCTAGGACCGATGAAGCCGACCACGATGAAATTATAGTTGGCGGATCGAACGATAAGGCTACCCTTGGGGATTGTGGAGGATGTCTTAGTACAAGTAGACAAGTTAGTAATGCCGGTTGATTTTGTCATTATGGATGTTGGTGACGTACAAAGCGAGAACCAAGAACACACCATTTTGTTAGGACATCCGTTCATGTCTACAACGTGCACGGTGATCGACGTACACAAGGAAAGAGCGACTATGTCCGTACTGGGCGAAACAGTGGCGTTTTCACTTCAAGATTTTCACAAGAGTCCTGCATCGTTTGTTAAGAACAATTGTTCTACTATAGATTTAGTATACTCTTGTGCGAATGAGCTCTTGAGCATCGGCACGATTGAGGAGTTTGATAATGTAGGGGCATTTGAGGATGGATTGCCCATGAAGTTTAACGTGCCTCAAAATGAGCCAAAAGTGGAGTTGAGACGACAACGAGATCGTTCGAAGTTTGAGCCAAGAGAAGAGACGAAGCTACCGCATAATTATTCAAAAAGTGTTTCCCTCGACCCTTATAAGAATTTTAAACGTACGAAGAAAAAGGGCGAGGATAATAGCAAGGATTGGACAACGAAGAAGAAGAATTCGAATGAAGTTTTTAACGAGAAGTTCAAGGTTGGTCAACTAGTGTTATACAATTCCGATCGTAAGTTTGATCCAACCAATTTTGAAGCTGCATGGAGTGGACCGTTTATAATAAAGGAGGTGGATGAGTATGGAGTCGCCACTATTTACAATGAGAGTGCAAAGACGGGATTCCAAGTCCACAAACATCGACCTAAGCCTTATTTCAAGGATTATATGAAGAATCGTGATCGTACCAAAAAGGAGTTCGTGGACCCACCACGAGCTAGAATTTGATCAAGTAATTGCGTCGAGCATATGACGTTAAATGTTGCGCTTCTTGGGAGGCAACCCATGCGTTAGTTAGTTTTCGTTTTATTTTATTTTATTTTATTTCTGTCTTTTTATTGTGTCAAATGTCGTGGTACGTTTATGTGTGTGTTGATGTGCAGAAAATACGATAAATCGCCTATTCTGGACAACGGTTATATAGCGGAAGCTCGCAACCGCAAGGCCTTACCGCTAGTTCCACTCGAGGCGTTAACGATGACGATCAACCACTGAACCTACCGCTTACCGCAGAAATCATGGGTTACGATGATTTCGTCGATCGGGGTCACAATCCGACCCAAGTTAGCCGCAGCCCGACAACCTTTGGATGAGCTGCAACCTAGCCATTTACGACGTTGGCCGCAATCCGGGCGTTTCAAATCCAAAAAGACGTGCTACCGGGCACTTGCACGTCGCAATTGATCACAATCATGTTTTGTTTGTTTGTTTTTGTTTATAGGTTTGTTCGGGATAATCTAGTCACACGATCTAAGACGAAGGATAGTTGCACATGCGTTTTTAGAGAGACTCGACCATCGAAGTTTCAGGGATGTTTTCTTATCTCCCATATTCTTATTTTCTTTAATATTTATGACAATCAGGAGATTGCCAAGTTTTTAGGGAGGGGGTGGTTGAGTATGGTTAGTGCAATTTGATGTCTTTTGTTTTGAAATGCATATTTTTGATGTGATTGATCGCTATTTCTACGCTTATTTGTGTTTGTATGGCATGCCTGTCGAAGTTGACTATGTATGATTATTTGTTTTCGTCTTTGAGCGTGCATAAGTGCATAAATTTTTCAAAATTTATTTATATATTGTAAAATGGTACTTGGACGCAATCGATCTTGCAAAACCTTAAAATTAGCGTCAATTCAAAATTTTCCATGCAAAAAGCCTGTGAGTAGCCTGAGTGATTATCATCATTACATGTGCTTGAATAAGTTTCAGTCTTGATATCTCTTTGAAACCGCTGTGTGTAGTCGACTTTGAAAATGAAGTTAAGGCGCATATAAAACATTATTCCGGCCATATCTATATATTTTTAGCCACTATAAATTCTGAATGAGCCAATCATAGCCAAATAATCCATGCCTTTAGCCATGAGTGTTTTTGAGATCCCTACGAACCCATTAAAAACGTGGGGTAGGAGTTCGTTATTTTACTGGTTATTAGTGTTTTGGAATTGTATTAGGAATTTATGAATTTTTTTTGTATTTAAGGACCACCATCCGAAAAAAAAAAATAAAAGAAGAGAAAGAGACCCCATAAAAAGAATAAAAGGGGGATGATATAAAAAGAAAAGGATAGGATGGTGGATATATTGATTAATTGCCTATGCGCTTGTAAAGGCTTGAGTGTGATTGTTTATTTTATGAAGCCTAATATTTAGAGGGCAAGAGTTGTGTAAGAAGCATGCTATAAGCTTCGATTGTGCTTAAGTGGTTTGAGCTTTCAGTCGGTTACGAGTTTCGTGTTGAGGAATAGCCTATGTTTGAAAGGCTACGTTATGAGTGTTAAGTGAGGTTTTATTTTTGAACGAGGTGAAGCTATTGCTTCGTATTTAGGTTAGGTTGAGTGAGTTATTGATCATGTTTGATCATGAGTTAGCCACACGACATATATATTCCATACCCGTCCAAAGAGCCTTACATTACAACCCGCAAAAAACCTTTTCCGATTCTTAGTTTAGACAGCACACTTAATTTGCGATTGAAAAGAGATTGATTTTCTGTGCTTATTTATTGTGCATGTAATTGTATGATTTGAGTATATACACGTCCCATGCAGAAAATACTTGAGTGCTTTTGAGCGTACTTATATATATTATCCTTCGTGAGGAAGTATGATTTTATTTTGAAGCGACAATGTAATAATGGTCAAGTGTTTGACGTTGCGTGGCTTGTACCTATATTTTCAAAATTATGTATGTAGCATAGCACGACTCTCTGCTTGAACTGATTTTCATTCTAGTTATACTTTGAAATTATCATTTGTTTGAAGACGAACAAACCAATAAAGCGTGGGGTAGTTAATTAGAGTAGATTTGTCCTTGTTTTTATTAATATTTTAGTATGTTTTTCTATTTTTTTGTGGGTATAAGTTGGACGATTTAAGCATAATTCCGTATTTTTATAGTTCTGAATTATTTTACCGTATCTTAATCATAATTGATGCAAATAGGTGATATTTCGTTGTTTTCACCTTACAGCTAAGTAACCGGAAGAGTTCAGCGCGTAATAGACGAAATTCGATATTCAAGAATAGGAGAACGAGCTTTCCGGCGAAAAGAGTAGCAAAAGATAGAGAGAGACGGAGGCAGACGCGCAGTCGCCTCGACTGACGTGATCGTCGACGCTCCGTCGATGCGAGCCATGATCCGCGTCAGTCGACGTAGCGTCGACGCAACTTGCTGAAGCGTCGATGTCGATGCACCGTCGACGCAACTTGCTGAAGCGTCGATGTCGACGCACCGTCGACACAACTTGCTAAAGGGTCGATGTCGACCCACCCAGTCGACGCACCCGCCCAGCCGACGCGCACGCCCAGGCAGCACCGGCGCCGAGCACCAGCACGCGTCAGTCGACGCACCGTCGATGCACCGTCGACGCACCGTCGACGCGACTGCCCAGAATTCGGATTTTAGGGTTTCTTGTGCGCCAAGACTTGCAATATCTATATAAACCCTCTATATTTCGAATTTTTAGGAGGGAGACACCAGAGACACGACCACCTAGGGTATTTTATCTTATAATAACAATAATCCACATCTCATAACGAGATTTGAAGACGGAGATCAAGGATCGAAGAACAACGCGTCCAAAACATCGAATTCGAGTTCAGGATTCATTCTTCGCCCAAGATCAACGTTCAAACTCCGGAATAGCTGGAGCTTTTTACTGCTTTTCGTAGTTACAATAAGTACTCTAAACTCTTAGTTAATTTCATAGTTAATTGCTTAGTTAATTTCTTAGTTAATTCTAGTTTTGATAATTAGTTTAATCGTTTTATGCTTGAGTATTGGATATTGGTTTAATTTAGTTTATTTATGGGATTCATTCTTCGGCCAAGATCAACGTTCAAACTCCGGAATAGCTGGAGCTTTTTACTGCTTTTCGTAGTTACAATAAGTATTCTAAACTCTTAGTTAATTTCATAGTTAATTGCTTAGTTAATTTCTTAGTTAATTCTAGTTTTGATAATTAGTTTAATCGGTTTATGCTTGAGTATTGGATATTGGTTTAATTTAGTTTATTTATGCGAGTTGATTTATGCTTAGTTATTCGTTAATCTTAGATTCTTATGATTCGTTGCTTAGTGGTAATTTCTTATGCTCATGCTTTTAGATTCGTTAATTAGGTTTAATTTATGATTGCGTATTATTGATAGTTCGATTATTGCTCGTAGTTGGTAATATAGTTAGAATAATTAGTTTAATTAGCTTTAGTTTAATTATTGCTTTAGTTTATAATGATCAACCCAATATCTTTTAAAACCCCAATTGTACATGTATTTTATTTTAGTTCGTAAATTGAGAAAAGCATCTGAAAGACCGAACAGTTGTTTCCTCGAGAGATTAGCACGGATTTGTCTTGATTTTTAGCAGTATTTTAGTTACTTTTTCTTATTATTTTTGGTATAAGTTGGATAGTTTGAGCTTGAATTCTTATATTTGTATTTCTAGCTTATTTTACCATGTTTTGACATTAATTGATGCAAATAAGTGATTATTTGTGGTTTTTCACTTTATAACTAAGTAACCGGAAGAGTTCAGCACGTTAGAGATGAAGTATGATGATCGAGAGACAAAGATCGAGCTTTCCGGCGAAGAAGTAGCAAGAATTTAAAGCTGCCAGGTTTTCTATAACGGTTATTATTCTAGAACCGTTATAGAGTCGTTAAAGGAAGAACAGGGGCATTTACGGTAGCTTCCTTACCGTAAAGTGCTACCGCTATCTATAACAGTTACTTATCGCTGCCCAAAACCGTTATCGAAGTGCAGAAGTACAAAAATGAAGAGCTAACGATAGCTTTCTATAAGGGTTACCTACTGCTACCTTATCGTAAATGCTACCGTAAAGACTGGAAAGAGAAGCTTATGGTAGCTGCTTACGGTAGCTCCTTACCGTAAAGTGCTACCGTAAAGTGCCCACAAAGTCCGTTTCTTAACTTGTTGCCCAATATTTCCACATTCTATAAATACTACCCAATAAATCCGAATTTTTAAGTTACCTTAGCTATAGTTAGACACTTTAAACTTATTCCTAGGGTTTTTAAGGCCTCTTAGGGATTGACAACCCCAACGAGTGCCGAGTTGTTTGTAGTTTCTCTTCAAATTTCTTAGATTTAGACTTATAGTTTTTAGATTAATTAGAATAGCTCTTAGATAGTTTAGATTCAAGAATTCTTCGATCAAGACGCTGTTATTCTTCTTCGTTTAATAGTAATTTTCTATTTCTCTTCGTTTAATTTAGTTTAATTAATTATTATGCTTTTAATTTCTTACTTGAATTAGAATAATCAAAACCCCAATAAACAAACCCCCCATGTATGATGATGAATTGTATAATATTATATTGGTGATGATGATGTTGGGATTATTATGTTGAGATTGATGAAATTGCTTGGCTAGATCTAACGGGTCTAGAGCCTAGAATCGTCGTGAATCATCAATTGGGTTTATCCCAAGAGATCGTGGAAACGATTCGAAACTCTAGAACCCAAGTTTCTTAATTATTTTCAAAACTCTTAATTTTTGTAAATCTTCGTATAAATCAATTTATTGTTTTATGTGTTTAGATTAGATTTTTTTTTATTTCTTATTCGTGAACAACAAACACAAAAGGAACTTACGAGCCTAGTTTTCCTTGAGAGACGATTCGGTTCAACTTACCAACCTACACGCGATCTCGTTCACTTGTGGGCGAGCTTTTTAAAATTGACAAATTTAATAAAAGTAGGTACAAAAAGTTCGAATCAAAATTTTGGCGCCGTTGCCGGGAAAAATTAAAGGTTGTGAATTTTGTGTTTGTTATTCGTTATCCTTATTTGTGTTTTTATTTTCGTTTAGATTATCTTTAATATTTATTTGTGATTTTTTCATTTTATTTGTTTTATTATTTTCCTCTGGTGCATTTAATCTTGTGTGTTGAGCGTTGTGTTTGCAAGGTTCGTTTACAACCAAAACCCAAGACTTATCAAACCGTTTTTCGTAAATATATATATATATATATATATATATATATATATATATATATATATAAAATAAAAAAAAATTGAAAATATTATTTTTTGAAAAAAAATTCGAAAATTCAAAAATTAAATTAAAAAAATCGAAATATTATTTTTAATTTAAAAGTATTTAATATTTATTTAAAAAAAACTATTAAAAAAAATACCTCACTATCGAGGGTATCCATCATATGACAACGGTGCACCTCAATCCAATTGGCGTGACTATCGACCAAGCTCCAAGATGCGGGATTATGATTTTGATTATTTCTACATAGAACAACTCCCGATTTTTAGTGGACAACCGGGCGGGGATCCATTCAAGTTCATCCGAGAGTACAAGGCTATCACCCGAACCTTCACTCGTCTCAACCTTCCATGGAATCAAGTTAAGATGCGATTCTTCCGTTACGCACTAAGAGATCAAGCAAAGAAATGGTTACAGAGGCAAAAGCCAGATTCCGTGCAGACATGCGATGAAATATACAATAAATTCATGTGTAAGTTCTACGTACCCAATGTAGTTTGTGATCGTTGTGGAGGCCGAGGACATTTGAAGAATGAATGCATAGTACCATTTGACGATGAGTCACAATGGAATGATACCAACGACCAGAAGCTCAGGGATTTGGTTGAGGAAATGTTCAATAAAAGGTTCATACCCCTACTAGCCAAAATAGAGAGTTCTGAACCTTCAAACGCTCCCTCCACACCACCTTGTTATCAAACGGGATATGACTCGTATAATTTGTCCGACTCTAATTCTTTCTATCCGAGTTACGAGTCTTATTCCCCTCCCAACTTAATTCCTTCCTACCCGAGCTATGAAGACTACCAACCAACCGATCAATTAATGTTGGAGCTACAAGATCACGAAGCCTAGACCATATGTCAACAAAGCTACATTGATCAATCCACTGTGCAGGAAGAAGACCTTGCACAATTTATGGAATGTATGGAACGAATAATAGCTTCTTTTGACAAATCTTCGAACGAGGGGGATGAGGTACAAATGTATACCCTTTCTGAACTTGAAAGGTATGTGAATGAAGTAGGTCGTCAAGTCGATGCTTCTATAGCAAGAAGGGAAGAAGAGAGAAATAAGCTTCAAAGTCAACTAGAGCAACCAATTCTTGATGTTGTGGAACCACTATTGGAGGAAGAAATTTTGAGCTCGCCTATTTGTTTAGAGGATGTGCATAAAGAGGAAGTTTTGGAGAATTAAGACGTGATCGTTCCTCTTGTACTTGAAGATGTCATGTTGGATAATGGTATAGTAGAGTTGCCATTGGAGAGCCCGGAGGTTGATGAAGTAATGAATTTGCCAGAGTTTTGGTGCCAACTTTAGGGGAAGTGATTGTTGAGCCTCACGTCATGCCGTTGGAGATCCCGGTGGATGATGCGAATTCGAGTTTGCTCGATTTATTTGGGGATGATGTAGAGGATGAGCCAATTTTCGAAGATAAATTTACTCCTCTTGTGCTGGATGATTTAGACGTCGAGGACAACGATGAATTTTTAAACTGGACGAATTTTTAAACCGGACAGCAGCAATTTTGGGGATAAATTTGAACGACATTGTTGTGGATGATGTCAATTTTGATGAGGTGTTCGAGAAGGAATTTATTGAGCCTCTTGTTATCCCAACTGAGCCGTTAATGGATTTTAATTTTGAGTAGGTGGATGAGTTAGTCGAGGAAAATTCCCCTCCCCTATGCCCGAATATAGATTTCGATATTTTTCAAGATGTTGAGGGGGATTTTCGCAAAACAAAGGAGAATGGATTGGGTGTTGATGAATTCTTATGTTCGACGGATTTCCTCATATTTCCGAAGATTGCAGATCACCATGTGCCGAACTAATTGTAGATATGTTCATGGTGATAGATTATTCGCTTTTTAGACCCCCGAAGAGAGTTAATATTTTTGTTCTACGAATTGCTTGCCATGCACGCCTTGGAAATTTACATTGCATATGCTTACTTTCTGAGAATACTAAGGTGTGGCACGATCGTCACTTGTTTTTGGATCCGGGATAGCATCGTCCGTAGAAGGCGTCTAGCTTTCGACGTTAAACAAGCGCTTCTTGGGAGACAACCCAAGTGTTTGATTTCTTTTTCCTTAGCTTTTTTTTTCTTTTAATTTTATTAGTTGTGTCTATGCTTTGATACGTTTATGCGGTGTTGATGTATAGGAAATATTGAAAAAAAAGCCAAAACTGGGAACCTAGCGGTTACCTAGCAGTAACTCCTTACAGTTAGCAGTCCAGGTGATTAACGATAAAAACAGCCGCTAACAGGGTGCTGGGGAAGTTAAAGTTAAAGGCCAACGATAGATTAGCGGTAGCACCAACCGCTAAATCTACTAACCACTAGCGTGGCGGATTTGCGCGAATTTGAGAAAAAACCGAGCTGAATTTTGATGCTGTTAATCAAGAAATTTCCAATCACGGGATTAAAGACAAAGGATGATTGCACATAGCTGTTTGGAGAAGCTCGACTATTTTCAGGGACGTTTCCTTATTCCCTTTCTCCATTGCTTTTATTTTCTTATACTTGTTTATGGAAATCAGGGGATTGCCTAGTTTTTAGAGGGGCGGATGGTTGAGTATGATTTATATTTGAAAATTGTGTAATTTAAATTTTTTTTACGTGATTGATTGCTATTTCTGCGCTGAATTGTGTTTGTCTGGCTTGCCTGTAGAAGTTAACTAAGTTTGATTTGATGTTCTTATCTTTTGAGCGTGCATAAGTGCATAAATTTTTCAAAATTATTATTTATTTATTGTAAAATGATACTTGTACGCAATTGATTTCGCAAAACCTTAAAAGCGGCGTCAATTCAAAAATTTTTCATGCAAAAAGCCAGTGAGTAGCTTGAGTGATTATCATCATTGCATGTACTTGAGTGAGTTCTGTTTTGATATCTCTTTGAAACCGCTATGTGTAGTTGACTTTGAACATGACGTTAAGACACAAATAAAACTCTATTCCGGCCATATCCATATATATCAGCCACTATAAATTTCGAATGAGCCAATCATATCCAAATTATCCATGTCTATAGCCTTGAGTGATTTTATTGAGTCGACCCCTACTAACCCATGAAAAGTGTGAGGTAGGAGTTCTTTATTTTTATTGGTTATTGGTGTGTTGGAAAATCTTATTATGAATTTATGAATAATTATAATTATTAAGGACCACCATCCTAAAAAAAAAAAAAAAAGAAGAAGAAGAAATAAATAAAAAGGGGGATAAAAAAAAGAAAGAAAAAGAAAGAAGGATGGTGGATAGTGTTGATTAATTGCCTACGCACTAATTAAGGCTTGTGTTTATTGTTTATTTTATTATGAAGCCTATTGTTTAAAGGCAAGAGTTGTYTAATTGTAAGAAGCACATTATAAGCTTCAATTGTGATTAAGTGGTTGAGCTTCAAGTTGGTTTTAGAGTTACGAGTTGAGAAATAGCCCAATATAAAGGCTACATTATGAGTGTTTAGTGAGATTTTTCTTTTGAACGAGGTGAAGCAAATTGCTTCGTGATTAGAATAGTTTGGTGAGTTATTGATCATGAGTTAGCCACACGACTTTTATATTCCATACCTGTCCAAAGAGCCTTACATTACAACCCGTAAAGACCTTTTTCGATTCTTAGTTCGATAACACACTTAATTTGCGATTGAAAAGAGATTAATTTTCCGTGCTTACTTATTGTGCATGTATTTGTATGATTTGAGTGTATACACGTCCCATGCAACAATTCTTGAGTGCTTTGAGCGTACACCCTATATATTACCCTTTTGTGAGGAAGCATGAATTTGATTTTCGAGCGACAAAGTAATAAGGGTGGAGTGTTTAAAGTTGCGTGACATGTATCTATATTTTCAAATTATGTATGTAGCATAGCACGACTCATTGCTTGAGCTGATTTTCTTTCTTGTTATACTTTGAATCTATTGTTTGTTCGAGGACGAACAAATCAATAAAGCGTGGGGTAGTTGATTAGCACGGATTTGTCTTGATTTTTAGTAGTATTTTAGTTACTTTTTCTTATTGTTTTTGGTATAAGCTGGATAGTTTGAGCTTGAATTCTTATATTTTTTTCCAGCTTATTTTACCATATTTTGACCTTAATTGATGCAAATAAGTGATTATTTTTGGTTTTTCACTTTATAGCTAAGTAATCGGAAGAGTTCAGCACGTTAGAGATGAAGTATGATGTTCGAGAGGCAAAGATCGAGTTTTCCGGCGAAGAAGTAGCAAGAATTTAAAGCTGCCAGGTTTTCTATAACGGTTATTATGCTGGAATCGTTATAGAATCGTTAAAGGAAGAACAGAGGCATTTACGGTAGCTGTTAACGGTAGCTTCCTTACCGTAAAGTGCTACCTTTATCTATAACGGTTACTTATCGCTGCCCAGAACCGTTGTCGAATTGCAGAAGTACAAAAATGAAGAGTTAACGATAGCTTTCTATAAGGGTTACCTACTGCTACCTTATCGTAAACGCTACCGTAAAGACTGGACAGAGAAGCTTACGGTAGCTCCTTACCGTAAAGTGCTACCGTAAAGTGCCCAGAAAGTCAGTTTCGTGACTTGTTGCCCAAGATTTCCATAAATCCGAATTTTTAAGTTATCTAAGCTATAGTTAGACACTTTAAACTTATTCCTATGGTTTTTAAGGCCTATTAGGGATTGATAACCCCAACGAGTGTCGAGTTGTTCGTAGTTTCTCTTCAGATTTCTTAGATTTAGATTTCTAGTTTTTAGATTAATTAGAATAGCTCTTAGATAGTTTAGATTCAAGAATTCTTCGATCAAGACGCTGTTATTCTTCTTCGTTTAATAGTAAGTTTTCTATTTCCCTTCGTTTAATTTAGTTTAATTAATTATTATGGTTCTAATTTCTTGTTTGAATTAAAATAATCAAAACCCCAACAAACAAACCCCCCGTGTATGATGATGAATTGTATAATATTATTGGTGATGATGATGTTGGGATTATTATGTTGAGATTGATGAAATTGCTTGGCTAGATCTATCTAGAGCCTAGAATCGTCGTGAATCATCAATTGGGTTTATCCCAAGAGATCGTGGAAACGATTCGAAGCTCTAGAACCCAAGTTTCTTAATTATTTTTAAAACTCTTAATTTTTGTAATTCTTTGTATAAATCAATTTATTGTTTTATGTGTTTAGATTAGATTTTTTTTTATTTTTACTTCTTATTCGTGAACAACAAACACAAAAGGAACTTTCGAGCCTAGTTTTCCTTGAGAGACGATTCGATTCAACTTATCAACCTACACGCGATCGCGTTCTCTTGCGGGCGAGCTTTTTAAAATTAACAGATATAATAAAAGTAGGTACAAAAAGTTCGAATCAGAATGCAGCATATAACAAGATACAAGAATCCTATCTAAAATTCATCATAGCTTAGAAAAGAAAGAAATATAAACTGTAATTTATGGCATTTATATACATATGAACAAAATTAGAAACAAGCTGATTTTAAGACATTATTACATTCGGAGTGGAATATAGAAATTTCATGTTATACACACTACATATTTAATCAGCATCCTTAATCTACACTTCAACAGATTCATCAATTAATGCCTTCTAGATAGCCGACAAAATAAGGATATTTATTTATACAAAGTAGGAATAAAAATAGTAAATGCAATACTTATAGAACCAGGATTTCACTAAGAACAACTTAATTATCGAGTCAAGAGCTGCTTTGAAAATTTCTGACGCCCTACACTTTTCTGGCTTATCAGGAAATACCTAAAAACTTAATTACATATCACAAAGTTTCTTCTTTGAAAATAGATAATTGAAATATCTCCAAGCCCAAATAAATCAAAAAGATTAATAATAATAATAATAATAATAATAATAATAATAATAATAAGGAAAAATGAATTTTTTCGTCCTGTAAGTTGGCCTACTTTGTAATTTAGTCCTTTTTTTTGGCCTGTTTTTAATTTCATCCGTTTTCTTTTTAAATATCTGCAATTTCGTCCGATTGTCGCCGAAAAAATTGAAATGCACCGTAATTTGCTGAGTAGGCACCGGCTTGTGCTGAGTTGTCTTTTATTTTGGGGGAAATTAAGCCATGTGAAAATGAATTAAAAGAAATTTATTTTTATTTGCCACATAGGCATAAAAATAAAATCTAAAATAAGCCTAAAAAGAGAAACACATCACAATAAATAAAA
>BMAC01000371.1:390363-410031 GCA_014905375.1 Phtheirospermum japonicum
ATTGATCGGTCAAGTTCCAAATTACATAGAAAATAATCATACTACGTTGAGAAATTTTATACTACATTAAGGAATTTCATAAGATACACTTTTATCAACTCCAACTTCAACATTAATGGTCTACCTAACCCAAACTATATAGAATGCATTTTCAAATCTAAACTACATGTTCCAAACTACTAATTCAAATCCAGAATACATAACACAGAATTCCAAATTACTTAACAGTTTGTGATTATAAAACGGCATAGTAGTTTGTAATGATCCAAACTACTTATACAAAACTACTTATCTAAACTACCTCACCAACATATTGCAAACTACCTATCCAAACTACTTATTCAACATGCAATTTCTCAGTAGAGTAGCTTGTAATTTCGAAATGACAATTTCAAGCAAAACGACATCGACGAGCACAACGACAAATGCTATTTACACAAGCCGATGATGCCACGGCGCCCGCATTCCACTCGATCCGTGACCGTCTCGCCTTCAAGCGTAACAGAAAAATTTAAAGAAACCGCCGAACGCCATACCGCTAGAGCCTGCCGAGCGCCGCCGCCCGACTTCGATCCAGTCCATCACTGCCGTCGTTTTCGGAGGAGGCGAAGGCAGTGCCTGCACCTTCTGGCCACCGCCTCACCGAGGACGCACTTCAGCGCCGCTGTTTGCTTGCCTCTGCCGCTGCCAAATGCTGCCGTCAAGCTCACAGTTACTGCCGTCGTTTTCGGAGGAGGCGAAGCAGTGCCTGCAACTTCTGGCCACCGCCTCACCGAGGGCGCATTTCAGCGCCGCTGTTTGCTTGCCTCTGCCGTTGCCAAACGCTGCCGTCATGCTCAAAGTCACCGATTTTTCGTCAACAGAGGGTACTGGACGAATTGTCCGATTGGAGAGAAATGGAAGAAGATGGGAAAGGGTGAAAACGGAGGACGGCAGTAATGAGAAATAAGAAATAAGAAATACAATAATTAAAATAAAAAAAAATAAAGTGTGTAATATTTGATCGAATAAAATATTATAAAATCTGGAAAGTTTTACCAGAAGGTATTTTAAATTATAAGTTCTAAATAGTTTGACATATCAGATGGTACTTAAAATATACGTTCTGAAAAGTAGATATTCTAGAACGGGTTTTAAATATACCTTCTAAATATGGGCAGCCTCCGATTTTTCAGAAGGTACATTTTAAAATTCGTTCTAGGATTCTGACTTTATTTACGAAAATGCCACCGGACAGACATTCTAGAAGGTAGTCGAAACAACCGTTCTAGAATGTCTGTTCTTGAATGTGTTTTTTGTACTAGTGACTTTTCGAAAATGATAATGATATTATATATTATCAAAACATATTCACGATGTTGGCGAAATTATAAAAATTGTACAAATTTATAATGTTCGATATACTTAAATAACGTGACGATGATTATATAATTACCTTTATCAATTTTCATTTATCTTACAACATCTAATTAAAAGATGAAGTACATAATCTACCCCAAGGTGTTAATATATGAACCATGGAAACTAAAATAAATCCTAATACCTATGATTTATTTTAGTTTTATTCCTTCATTTATTAGCAACTTGGATAGGTACTTCATCTTTTAATTAGGTGTTTTATGATAAATGAAAAATGACAAGTAATTATATAATCTCGCCACATCATCAAATTAGCCGAACATGATAACTATATTTTTTTATTGATAATTTGGCACAATGAATGTATTTTGATAATATTTAATATCATGATCTTTTCTAAAAATCGACAATATTATACACTAAAAACAATTTTCCATTTTTCTTTTTTTTCACATTTACATACTATCACTTTTTCTCTTGTTTCGGTTGAGAAAAAGTTCCATCACAATTTATCTCGATGGTTATGTCTTTTTACCTTTTGTGTTTTCTTGCCCGAAGTTATGGATGCAGATGACTATGTCAAAAGGAGCATTTAATTTGACCATATCCCTTTCTCTTTGTCTCTTTACCTTTTGTGTTTTCTTGCGAAGTTATGGATGCAGATGATTATGTCAAAAGGAGCATTTAATTTGACCATATCCCTTTCTCTTCTTTAATCCATGAAGAAATTGTATAAATAGGGGTACTCTCAGTAGAGAATGCTACAACTACAAGAAAAAATATTGAACGGACAAGTTAATTAACCATGAATTCTAAGTACTTGTTTGGCCTGGTTTTTGTCTTGGTCTTGTCTTTGGCTACTCGTAATAATCTCCTCGTAACCCTTGTCTTTTTTCAATTTCATTCATGTTGTTCTTGTGATTAATTTCTTAAACGGTTTAATATTATTGGTTGGTTTGATTTTGCAGATGAGGCGGCCATGGCCAAAATGTGTGAGAAAGCAAGTTCGACTTTTAAAGGGGTGTGTTTGAGTGATACCAACTGCCAGTCAGTGTGCTCAAACGAAGGCTTCGTCGACGGTGAATGTGAAGGTTTCCGCCATCGATGTATTTGTAGGAACCCCTGTAATTAATTAATTAATGAATGAATGAATGAATAAATAAATAAATAAATAAATAAATAAAAGTTAAGAACAATCTCTGTTTCACATTTAACTTTTCGTGAAGAAGTCCGTTTTCAATCATGATCAATTGATGATCAATTGTATGTTGTAATATCAATAGTAACCGATAAGGACTAGAAATCTTGATTTGCGACGATGGGAATAAAAATTGTATAAATACCTACGGATGCTATATACAACGAAGGATTTCATAATGGTGTGTTGTCGAAGCACACAAAATTATATAACTTTCCACGAGCAGATAAAATTACTCATACGTAATCGACGTAATTAAACAAATAATTGGGGGAGGAGGGTTTTGAAAAGATTTGAGCTATTAATAATAATTCAACTACAATGGAAATAGAACTTAAAATATAAGCAATTAAATTAAGCAAACGTAATAAAAATAAGTATTTTAAATTGAGAAGAACTCTAGTTCTCACGTTTTGATTCAATTGTAATTTATTGAAATACTTAACTCTCCTCTAATTCCTTGAATTTTTTCTTCTGAATCCAACAACAAGCTATGTTGATCCCGATCGTTGCTTAATTTTATTAATAAGAAAAAGCTCTTTAATCGAACCTATCTTGACGAGTGATTGATAATAAGCTCTTTAAATCTATAACTCTAGAAGCATTAACAACTAAAACGATAGAATAGAAGAAATATTACGTTCATAAACTCGACCTAAGGGATCTTAAATTTATGTTATCCAGTTGAGTAGGCTCAAGTGTCGTTACTTGTAAAATTGGACTCGCAATGATTACAGATATGAATATTATACTATCATTACCTAATCTAATTGGTCAAACTAATATCAAGAAATCAAATAATAAAGGCAACTAAATTCATAACACAAAAATATATACAAGAGGGTCAAGTAGAAAATACGTTACGAAGTTTTAATCCCAATCTCATCAAATACCTTTCAAAATATCACTTCGAGTCAGAATAAAAAGGATTTTCTAGATGTAATATAAACCCAAATATCGTCATGAGTTGATGTGTCATAAATATGCATGATTTTTAGGGATCTTTCTTAGTATATTTGTGGTGATCATGAGCTTGAACGACATATTTTCATATTATTGTGTTTTTGAGTGGATGCTATTGTTTGTTAGTTTTTGTGCAGATACAAGGCTTGTCATGTGCATTGTTTTGCAGATTAGGAGATGGTCTATTTTCTAAGACGACATGCTCATGCTGGTGTCACTGTCAATGACAAGGAGCAAACTAGTAAAGGAAAGGCGTATCAGCAAGCCTATATTTTACAACACATGTGCATGTGAATTATATTATTAGGATTGAGTTAGATATAAAATAAGAGGGATGTGGGCAGCATCAGGGACAATTTTTAGTGGGACATAAATCGAGCTTTTTACACTTACTTTCTAAAAAATGTTCATCCACAAGAGAACGGAGCAATTGTAAGTGGAAAGATTGACTCAAGTCGAATCTCACGAGGAAGACTAATCGAAAGTGGTCTTTGTGTTTGGATCACAAAAGAGAAAATAAAAAAAATCTATCATAAACACTCGATCAAATAATTTAAGTTCTGGTTTTTAACATCTACGACGAGAATTTAAATGAATATGAGTTTTCAAATTCAATCAAACGAAGGTCTTAGGATCTAGACTCGTCTCCACGATCAATTGGCATTTTTATCAAACATCTAATCCATATTTTGGGGTTGTCAACCCCAATTCTAATTTAAATACCCAGTAACATCCAAATGATGGTTCTAAACGCATCTAGACCCTAGACCCGAAGAATCTACTCAACAATCATGAAGAATTGCAATAATGCCAACCAAGAAAAGATTGAATAGTATTAACTTCAATAAAAGTCCATAATCCAACAATATTAGAAGGAAAAAATCATAAATTTCATATACTTGAGTATAATAACTTAACACTTGAATGATAAATAGTGAAGGCATAAAGGGAAGCAACCTCTTAAAATTCATATACTTGAACAACTAACTAAATAAAAAGCATGGAGGGAAATGCATTTAAATTACATAAATCTTGGATGCTCCTAAAACTCAATGCAAGAACCTAGACAAGATTACTAACTACATGTAATCAAAATACTAAACCCAATATCTTGAATAGAACTATTTCATTTTCTCCAACCTTGAGGGTTCCTATGTCAAATATCACTTCTACACCTCTCCATCGTATTAGGAACTTCAATTCTCCATTAGTTTTGAACACTTCAGGAGCTCGGGTGATTTGGCTAAATCTTGGACCTTCCCATTGAGGTCCACTGATCATTCTGTCTTATTGAAAAGACACTTTCCTTGGTTCTATCATGAGACTCTTGCTTTTATTAATAACCGGACAGTCTTGGATTCTCATGTCGATTTCTCCAATCGTTGTTGGAGATTAGCATGATCTCCAATAAGACAGATTTGCCACGTCTTTAAAGATCCTTGGTATTTCTATGAACTCTTTTCTCAAGAATACTTTTGAATGATGAGTATTCGAGAGTGCATAGAAAATCTTGTATGTAATCGAGTATTATCTATTTCCCTCCGTCATCAGGTCTGGACTCTTAAAGTCTTGATGAAGGGTAAGAACACTACTGAAATCCCGATCTGCCAAATTATAGGCGATCCTTAGGTAGACATTGAATGCCAATTTTCCCTCATATAAATTTCCTGTGATTGCTCCTAGACAAGAATATTTGAGATTTGAGATTCTTTTATCAAAAAGAGCGAGATCTAATGGCGAATCATCTCCTTCTTTAAAAGTTGATTTTATGATTATCCTGATGGATCCGATATGGATCCATGAGAGTGTATTTGCCATCTCCCTCCTGAGTTCGCTCTTACTCTCTTGAATTTCTCTGTAGGGGACTAGTTGCATCTCAATTTGGTTTCATGTGTATTCAGTGGGTATTGTGAGTTCCCCCGTGGAAATTCAATGGATAATTTAGTTTTTTCGATTCCTCAACCCCAACGTATCCATCACCTTTTTCATTGATCCTATTGTAAATCCTTCATAAATTTGGATCTTTGGGTCTTCTTTCATTATTCTCATAAGTATTTTATGAGAAACCTTAGATGAGAGAGGAATCCTGATATATCCTCCTTCATTACTTGTTGAAGAAATTCTTCTTCACTCTGATTTCGAATATGATTCACTTCCATTTTCAAAGTATATTACTTCTTCATAAATGCTTTCATCCGAGGGGATATCCTCGAATTGATACACATGCACCCTATTTTGATAATATACAGCTTCTTCAAACTTTTGGGATGTCTGTAACTGTCTGACTCCTCTTTTCTGATTTTCTGGTCAATCTGTAGAAATATGCCCTTTAACTCCACACGCCCAACAGTTGCAATCTTTAAAACTTTTATTAGCTCTAGTATGAGTTCGTGTGAATGTTCTTTTTATTGGAGTCTTGCTGGTGCTTCCTTGGTTTGAAAATGAGCCTCGACTTTGGCTTGGCCCCGTCCTTTGTCCTGATTTGTAGTTTCTAGCCTTTTGTTTTGACCAGAACCTTCTTGATTTTCATGGAAACCTTTTCTTGTTTCTACGAGCATAAGGGTGGCTTCTTTCTTTTTTTCGCTTATGTCTCAGTGGACGACTTCCGACTGCTGTTCCGATGTCATTTTCAGGACAACATGGAAGAACTGATTTATTAATTCCTCTTAATCTCTTATAATTCTTGTGTAGTGCCGCCTGGTGGCACCACTCTACTAACTTGGCTTTGAGGAATGACATCCTTCAAGCAACCATATCCATATCAGTTGTTGGCTTGTATTCTTGGATCAACGTCTCCCTCCAAGGACTTGGTATTTTTGCAAAGAAAAGTTGCACCGCATCTCCATCGTTCACCTTGTCTTTCCACTGATATTCAGTGAATAACTGGATATATTCATCTACATGATAAATATCTCGTAATTCGAGGCAATAGAGGGCTTGTTGATATTTTTTCAATTTTTCCTCTTCCATACCTTCGAAATATCCTATGCCGATAAAATGAATTTTGAATAATTTAGCCATATTATCGACTATTCCTTGTAATGATTCACCAGATATAACTACCATTTTTTACATCTGATCCAGTTAAATCCCACTCGATCTTCACCGATCCTTCAAGACTCATTTTAAGGAGTAAAATGAACCCTTTCTTCTCTAGGCTGAGAGTTCCAATCGAAATTCGCATTGCAGATGCCCAATCGTCTATTAATATCTCTCGATTCTTGAAATATGGGGCATCCGGATTTAACATTAATCCCTAAGGATGTCTTGGATCAAGTTGAGATTTCTCGTATGGCGTGTTGAGAATATTGGGCCTTCGAGAATGTTGCCCGGTCCCCACTATGTTAGTAACATCTCCTTTTATGGTGAAATCCCTAACATGTGGCATTGGTACGTCTGGTACTGATTAATGTGAAGTCGTACTTTTGTCTGGATTGAAACTTGTTGGTGGTGGTGTAAGAGAGCTTCTCGGAACCAAGGCCGAGGAATCTCATGAGTTCATTTTTAGATCCGCAATACTCAATCCTGTGAAGGATTCGATAAGGTCGTGTAGATCTTTAATGTTGATTTTCTCCATTACTTCTTGGGTTGTAATGGAATTCCTTTGATTATATCCATCATCTTTTTTCCTCCGTTGGTTGTCTTATAACCTCGGTCGGTTTCCCCTTTTGATGTAGAAGGGGTTCCGTTTCGAAAGTGATACGTCGTCTTCCTCCGGATGTACTTGGCTTAGCTTTAAGGGCCTTGACTCGCTTTTGAACATCAATTAGGATTTCTCGTACTTCCTTTTGATATTCAAGTATCTCTTTCATCTGCACCTGGATACGTTATTGATGGTGGTTGATGTCTTGTACCATTATTTGGACTCCTCTAAGATCTTTAGGATTCTTATAGGAATCAGATATCACCTCGTTGCAGTTGCATCTATTGATGGAATTCATGGCGGCATCACTATGATTCATCAGATCCGTCTTTAGCATCTGATTTACCCAAAGGTAACTCATGTGAATTTGAAAATATCGCCTAAAATGAATACATCTCGAACACTCGTTCGAATCCGTTTTTATAGATAATTCTCCTCACCAAAAGTTAATTACATAATTATAATAAATTTTTCTTATAAGTTATTAATAAACCTAGACTCTAATACAATTTTATTTTATTTTTTTGAATCTATCTCATGGCAATTTTCTTTGTATTCTAAGTTAAGTATTATTTTCAAAAGCACGAAATATTTAGTACATAACCATTAAGTATCATATACATTGAAAGTAAGTACTCAAATTCTGAACCATAGATTTTGACTTTTATCTGCAAAAAGACAATTAAATAGGGGCAAAATTGGGTTTTTATAATACAAGAGAGTGGACTTAAGAATCAAACTTGCATTAGGGAGTGGAGGATAAATTTATTTATATGGGGAGTGGAATACAAAATGAAAGTTGAATTAGGTATTTATCTTCAAATTTCCAAATTTTATCATTTCATGTCGGCAAAAGAAAATCTGATTAGGATCATTTTAAACTTATTTTAATAATTTTATTAATTTAGAGTAGACATTTCGATATGTCACAATATTATTATCCTTTTAAAAAATGATAACAATATAATAAATTATAAAAATAGTTTTTAATTTAAAAGACTAGCTAAAATAAATGTTTTATGGGAGAATGAGAATGATAATTGTTTTGATATGATGTAAGGGCTATGGCCCATTCCAAATAATAAGAAATCAATTATTAAATGTACAAAATCAAACCCATATTGTTTCTCATTCTCGTTCTTATTCTCATTCTTCACTCCCCAACCCCAACCAAGCATTAGTTAGTATAGCTAGCAAAGGGGAACAATAGCTATAATTTTTAATTATACTTTATTCAAAAATTATTTTTTCTTAAGCTTTTAACAGAGTTATTCCTGCAACATGATAATTTAAAATATATATATATATATATATATATATATATATATATATATATATATATATATATATATATATATATATATATAAATAATAGGTAAAATAAAGAGTATATTGGATTAAACCTTAAAAAATAGACTACTTATTTTAACTTTTAGACTTTTGGCTAGCTAAAATAGGTCAAAATTAGAGAATATGGTTGGAGATACTAGTGCTATTTCTTGTTAGCAATTTTTGTTGTAAATTGTATTTAATCAATTTAATGGTACAGCAAAAATTCGTGTTAACGAATTATATAAGATCAATCTACGTGTCGTGTAGATAATCGTAGTATTTTGAATTTCTCAAATCCAATTATTGGTGAGTGAGAAATGATGCTTGGAAGTTGAACTGTTGCTTAAGTGCATTTTTGTGTATCCTACATTGAAAGTTAATCAATGTGGAAGGGAGTTTAAAAATGATTACATTTCTTTAGTGGACATCAAGTGGGCCAGCAGGTGTTGTGGACTTTGTGTGAACAAAGCTCACGCGGGCTCTTGGACTTGGGTTCGCCCGTCCGCCTTCGACGAAGCCGAGCGGACCCGAGCCCGGTCCCGAACCCAGACCTCGGTCCTCGGCCTGGGACTTGGGTCTTGGATCTTGGGCAATTGGTCCGATTGAGGTGGTCCGTATGAGGGTCCTGATTCAACCCAGGCTTCCTTTTTAGTTGTGTACTTTTTGAACGTACACGTACCTGAGAAGCTTTTGAACTCCTGACCATTACGAAAATGGCTAGCACATTATTTATCACTTGACCGTTCAGGTACGTTTCCAAAACGTACGAACCCAACATGTAATGCATGTGCACGCTGAACCTGTCCAGGTTTATGCTGCCGTTCAGGTACGTTTCCAAAACGTACGAACTCAACATGCAATGCATGTGCACGCTGAACCTGTCCAGGTTCATGCTGCCAGATGCTGCCTGTTTGAATGACTTAATGACATTTTTAAGGACGTCATTAAGCTGGTTGTTACCTCCCACTGGAAACCCTTTATAAGGGTGAAAGTCTCCTTCACATTTCACACCTGAAACACCTGGAAAAAGCAAGGAACGGAGAACACTCATATACAACACATAGCATACAGTTTTCTGCATTTTATTTTTCTCGTAGCTCAGTCCGAATTCACTCCAGTTCGTCGGAGCTCCAGTATTTTACGGTGTTGTTATACTGGAGACGTAGTCGTTTCATCTTTGGGGACGAATTTCCAAAACCGAAGAGCACTACCGGGGAAATTCCGTCTTGCGGAGAGATTTCTAAACTCGACTCGACTTTATATTTTTTGTTTCTTTTTTCCAGTTCTATGAATTACATATATTCCCAGTTTGTGCTCGTTGTAATTTCCAATAATTGCAAGACGAAATTCATCAGTTTTTATTTTGTAATTTACTGTTTTAGATCTCTACTGGAAAATAATGTCGACCTCCAGCACTTCGATCAGTTCGACCGCTACTGCCATTACCTCCACTATTTTGACGATGACCACTGCCCCTGCAGTAACTAACACAATGACGATTGGCGCCTCTATGCCAAACATGAACATGAGTCATGTTGATTTCCTTCTTAATCAAGGAACCTTCGACACCCTCCTTGAGACACTGTCGAGGCGCATCTCGGCAAACAACCCGAACTCAGGCACAGCTGCGGCTGCTGGATCGTTCCCTTATGGGATGAGACTTCGGTCCAAACTGTGTCATCTTCGGCTGTGAACCATCCTACTGGGATGACGGGAACTTCGGTTCCAATCATGTTCACAATGGCTCCGCCGATGTACTCTTCTGTTACCCATTCAACGGGTATGACGGGGACATTTGTTCCTACTATGACCTTTCTGGTGCACTCCTCACGGATTATGCCCGCCGTGGAGAAGCCTCCAAAATTCAATGGTGACGGCTTCAAGAGGTGGCAACAAAAGATGTTGTTCTACCTTACGATGCTTGGCTTCGCTAACTCCGTGAAGGAAGACGAACCACCCACTCCGGACGAGTCCGAGACCAACTTCATTGTTCGTGCCGCCTACGATAACTGGCACAACGACGACTATCTGTGCAAAGGATTTCTCCTTAGTAGCCTGGAAGATAGCCTGAGTAACGTGTACTCGGACGTAAAGACCTCCAAGAAGATCTGGGAGGCACTTGAGAAGAAGTACAGCTCCGACGAGGCTGGAACTAGGAAATTTGTAGTCACGAATTTCATGGACTACAAGATGGTTGATTCTCGCCCGGTTATGGAACAAGTTAAAAAATTCCAAATGCTGGTGAATGACGTCCACGCCGAGGGGATGGTACTTCTTGACGCTTTCACGACTTCTGCCATGATTGATAAGCTTCCTCCAAACTGGAAAGACTTCACGACGTATCTCAAGCACAAGCGAAAGACGATGTCTCTTGAAGATATTATCCAGAAGGTACGAATTGAGTCCGAAGTTCGAGTTCAGTACAAGAATTCGAAAAGTTCGGATGAACCTCGGGTGAACCTACTTGAACGAGGAGATAACTCAAAGAAGAGGCTGCGTCCTGGCAATGCAAAGCCGAAAGCTCCTTCTTCTCGGAAGTTCAGCGGTGACTGCTACAATTGTGGCAAACCTGGACACAGGTCTAAGGACGGTCGCAAGCAAAAGCAAAAGAAGGCCAAGCCAAGTGCCCAACTAGCCGAGAGAGAGCTGACTAGTGATGATCTCATTGCGGTTATCACTGAGGAAGCTAATATGGTCGAGAACCGTGGTCAATGGTTCATCCATACTGCTGCAACTACCCATGTGTGTGCAGACCGGAGCTTGTTCTCCAAATACAATCCCTGTGAGGGAAGGAAGTTGAACATGGGGAACCAAGCTTCCTCGCAAGTTGCAGGTGTTGGTTCAGTTGTCATCAAAATGACCTCCGGCAAGGAGATCACTCTGAATGAGGTGCTGCATGTTCCGGACATCCGGAAGAATTTAGTCTCCGGGTTCAATACTAGCTAGTCGTGGTTTTAAACTTGTATTTGAGGCTAATAAATTTGTATTATCTAAGTTTGGAACACCTCTAGGAAAGGGTTACCTTATAGATAGACTGTTCAAACTCAGTGTAATGACTATACGCCCAAAACCTATCATTAATAAAATTACTTCTGATTCCTTTTACTTGAATGAGTGCTCCAGTTTATGGCATTGTAGATTAGGCCACGTCAATCTAAATGCAATAAAACGATTGTCAATTCTCAATTTGCTTAAAGTAAATGAATTTGTTAATAAAAGTAAGTGTGAAATTTGTGTAGAAGCAAAATTGATAAAGTTACCGTTTAAATCGGTAGAGAGGAGCACGAAACCTCTAGAATTAATTCACACTGATGTATGTGATCTGAAGTTTGTGCAAAAAAGAGGTAGCAAAAAGTATTTTATTACTTTTATTAACGATTGCGCAAGGTATTGTTACCTTTAACTTTTGAGAGGTAAAGATGAGGTTATTGAAGCTTTTAAGAACTTCAAGAGTGAAGCCAAAAATCAACTTAAATACAAAATCAAATCTATTTGAAGTGATAGAGGAGGGAAATACGTAGCTCCGTTTGAGGAGTTGTGCAGCAAAAGTGGCATAATTCATCAAACTACAGCTCCGTATGCACCTCAATCGAACAGCGTTGTTGAACGCAAGAATCGTACTTTGAAAGAGATGATGAATGCGTTGTTGATTAGTTCTGGGTTACCTCAGAACATGTGGGGGGAAGCTTTTTTAACGACAAACTATATCCTCAATAAAATTCCACTTAAAGGTAGGGACGAAACTCCCTATGAGTTGTGGAAAGGAAGGAAACCTTCTTATAAATACCTCAAAGTGTGGGGGTGTTTAGCGAAGGTAGAAGTGTCTCTACCAAAGCAGGTGACAATTGGACCCAAAACGGTTAATTGTATTTTTATTGGCTATGCACTAAACATTAGCGCCTATCAATTTATAATTCATAGGTCAGATGTTCCGGACATGAATGTCGGAACTACCATTGAGTCAAGGAATGCGATATTCTTTGAAAATATCTATCCTTGTAAGGATAAAGCTACTTCCAGTTCAAACACTGGTAATGCTGAAAGAACTACAAGTCAAGAACTTGTGGGGGTTGAACCTAAGTCTTGTAAACGACCTGGTTCAGAACTTGAAGCTCTAACTCCTAGACGGAGCACTCGAGTTAAAGTTGCGAAGGACTTCGGTCCCGACTATGTGGTTTTCATGTTGGATGAAGAACCAGCTTCATTAAAAGAAGCTTTCTCCCGGACTGATAGTTCGTTTTGGAAGGAAGTTGTTCAGAGCGAGATTGATTCGATCATGCAGAACCATACGTGGATTCTGACTGATTTACCTGAAGGTTGTAAACCTTTAGGAAGTAAATGGACTCTGAAACGAAAGTTCAGAGCTAATGGATCAATCGATAAGTATAAAGCTCGTTTGGTTGTGAAAGGATTTCTCCAGAAGGAGGGATATGATTTCTTTGATACATACTCTCATGTGATGATAATTACCTCTATCCGGGTGCTTCTTGCGATTGTTGCTTTGCACAATCTTGAGATTCAGCAAATGGATGTTAAAGCAGCTTTTCTAAATGGCGATTTAGAAGAGGAAGTCTATATGGAACAACCTGAAGGTTTTGTAAAACTTGGACAAGAAAGAAAGGTGTGCAAACTGGTTAAGTCTTTATATGACTTGAAACAAGCACCTTTACAATGACACTTGAAATTTCACGAAGTGATGATGTCAAGTGGGTTCAAGATAAACGAGTGCGGCAAGTGTGTCTACATTAAGAATAGGGGTAATTTTTTTTGCCACCCAATGTATGCAGTTTTTTTCACTTTGCCCCCAAAGTATTTTTTGTTCCACTTTGCCCCCTAATGTACAATAATTTTCGTCGTTGCCCCCCAAACTTTATTTCCGGTGGAATATTCCTTCTAGATTCCATCAACGGGCAGCTGGGGGGCAAAGCAAAATAATTTAATAGTTTGGGGGGTAAAGTGCAAAAAATCTTATAGTTTGGGGGGCAAATTAAAATAATATAAATATTAAATTTTTGTTTTAAAATTTTATATTTGAAAAAGATATATAATTTTCATCTTATACTCACACACACACAAAGTTATCAATAAAATTCCAAATTTAAAAAAAAAACATAAAAAATCTCCAATTAATATTTATAATTTTCTAAATATAAATATTGTCAATACATCTTTTATATTATTAAATATAAAATACATGACTAAGTATTATGTAAATTATTAGGTTAAGTAACATAATAATATATTATTTTGTATTATGATTGAACAAAATAAAATAAAGGTGTATTTCGTATATGCATTATAATATTCTGATACGAAAAATAAAATTATCATTCGATATTATTATTTGCATAAAAAGTGTGATTAAATACTATATTAATCATGAGTACATTAATTATTATATAAGATTATAATTATCGAATGATTAATATAATTAAAATCTTGATATTATAAGATTTTACAAAATCAAAATATGTCATGCACCTAACTCGGTGTCGCATTGTACTGGTGTCTAATTAATATTTATTAATTATTTTTATATAATTGAATATTTTTACGATTAAGTTAAATTCATTAAAAATATTTAGTTACACACTTAAATTATTTATTTCCAATAACTTGTAATTTACTTATATAGTTTATTTGAAATTCTAAAAATAAAGTTATTTACTTTTTTAATAATTATTATATTTTCTTTTTAATTATTCATAATTAAAATATAACTTTCTTATGTTCTTTTAAGTAAATTTATAGTTTTATTTATTTATTTATTATTTTTTAATATTTATTATAAATTTTCATTTATTAAATAGTATTTCTATTTTTTATACAGTTTTATATTTATTTCAACTAATTTTATTTTAATTATTTTAGTTTTTAGGTAAAGGTTAATTTTGTGATTATAGATTTATAGTAATATAAATAAATCTCAACAAAGTAATATAAATAAATTTCAACAAATGGGGTACTACCATAGTAAAATTGTAGTTTCTTTTATTTCTCATTTTTACTATTAATGGATGGATGATACTTGATCTAAACCAAATCCAATTATACAAATAAAGATTCATGTGCATAGACAGGTACAAGAGTTGTCTGCCCGTAAAATTCCCCTTATATTATTTTTATTTTATGATTAATTTGTTTGAAACTCTTATATTTAATTATTTTTCATAGTGTTCGTATGTAAAAAGAAACAGAATTATCGCTTTTACATTAAGTTCTTAAACTATAAATTTAATTATTATAGTGCATACTTATTTATAAAAAAAAAATTAGATAACTAGAAATAGAAAACTCCTACCTGGTTAGTTAATTTATATTATTTTATTTTAATTTTTAATATTTATTTCATAATTAGTTTTAATTAATTGCGTTACACGTTTTAATAGTTTATTAAACTTATTTTATGAATTCTAAATTTTATTTCATAATTTTTTTAGGTTTTATCTTCATTTTATAGATTTATTAAATAATTATTTAGACTTTAATTATATGTTTTATACATTATTTATATGATTATATAGTGTGTGTGTGTGTGTGTGTTTGGTTGTTTATATGAATTTAGAGTTTTTTTTCTAGTTTTTAAGTTTTAATAAATAATTCTTTATAATTTATTTATAGTTTTTTATATTTATTTACCAATTTAATAGTTTTCAAATTTATTTATATTTTTTAATAATTTTTTTGTTACTAAAAATATTGATGTGGCATTTTTAAAATATAAATTAGTCAATTATAGTTATTATCAAAGGACAAACTAATAAATATTTGAAAGCAAATATTTAGAGAATTAAAATTATTTTTGTCGTTAAACACATAACAATATTTTAGGAGTTACTTGTCCATAGGCAATTACAATACTCTCTGTAGAATTATCTTGATTATAAATTGCATATATTGATGGGGTCTCCTACATAAGATAAAATAATAAATCTCAAATTAAGTAGATTATGCGTCAGATCACTTCATTACTGTATTTTACTTAAACCATTAAGTTATGAGTTCGACTATCTTGTAATATGTTTAATACACATGACATGAACAAATATTAAAAAAAATAACAATGACAATAATATTGATATTAATATTAATAAAGAGAGATTTTATGTATGAGATATAAAGTTTGATCCCCTCTCATATCAGTTTTTTTTTGTCAGTTATTATCATATTTTTCAGAACTTAGAATATTCAAGGTTTTTTACAATATTTTCACTTATTTTATAATTATCATATTATAGTATATTGTGCAAGGTTTTTTTTTTATTTGTATTGGTCATATTGATTGATTGATTCTATTGAGAAATTAAATATTTATGTGTATTATGTATAAGATTTATGTATTGCAAAATTCTAGCAAAGTATACCTTCTAGTGTAATGGCTATAATATTTTTCTTTAACTTTTAGGTTGAGGTTCAAATCCCCTTGTATATATGTTATTATTGCTTCTTCTTTTTTTCAAATATTTTATTTTCACTCTATTACCAAGAAACAAAATTTTAAACAAGAACTTTTAGTCGTTTAGCATAACAAAACTGCCTTTTTTTTCAACTCTATTAAAAAATAAAAAAAATATGAGCCTTTTTAGCATAATAAAATCGGAGTGACGTTCTATTCCTTCTATTTTGTAAAAATATAATAAGAGCATAATTTATTTATTTTATATTTTCTAATTAAAAAAACAAAAATTAATTAAATTTGAAAAAATATATTTAAAAATATAAAGAAATTCAATTTTTTCAATAAACATTTTTTGTACAAATTTTTAATTATTATTTATTTGTAAGGTTTTTATTTCCTTTTCATGTTCACATTATTTTGTTTATCACTTTTTTAATCAAAAACATAAAAAATAGAATAAAATAATAATATTTTTTACTTGCACTCAATCATTCGACTTTACTATTAGATGGATATTATGCCATATCAGCATGTTACGTAGCAAATTTGGATGGTTGAAGTCAAGTAAGTTATTATTTTATTTTATTTTATGTTTTTATAATAATAAAAAATAATAAACAAAATATTGTAAATATTAAAAATTAATAAAAAAACTTACAAATAACTAAATAATTAAAAACCTTTTAAAAATATTTTTATTAAAAGAATAATAATTATTTTGTATTTTTATATATATATTTTTCCAATTTAATTAATTATTGTACTTACTTTTTTAAATTACAAAATATAAATTAGTTATGTTTTTATTATATTTTTTCTATTTTTTTGATTTTTAAAATTTTATTTTCTGAATTTAATTAATTATTGTGTTTTATCTCCTAAATTACAAATTTATATATTTTTTGTTTTTTATTTACATTTCTTTCCTTTTTTTATGAATTTTTAAATATTTTTTAATTAAATTAATTACTGTATTTTATTTTATAAATATAAAATTACAAGATTATGAGTCTCCATTTTTTTTTTATATACATATTTATATTTTTTGAAATTTCAAATAGTTTTTTGATTATTTTTTTGAATTGAAATAATTGTTTCCGTCCAATTTTGACATCTCCGTTAACTTTAATGGAAAATTAAACCTCAAATATGAAAAGTGAGACCAAAATTAAATTTGGAGTACTAATTTTGATACTTTGCAAACATGGGGTACTAAAAATAAAAATCATATAAAATAAATCCGAAAGTTTTTTTTAAATTAGTGAAAGAATATTTAAAACTTTTAAATAATTATTAAAAATATATAAAATAAAAAAACAATATTATAAAATAACATAATATAAGTAAAATATAAAAATTTATAATTACTTTTAAAGAACTTTGAAATTTTATAATTTAAAAGCACTTTGAAATTTTATTTATAATAATTTATAAAAAAAACTTTTTATTTTTTATTATTAATATATCTAGTTATTCATGATTAAATAGTTAATTTTACATTCATTTAACTTAATCTATAATTCTTAGTGACTTATATTATTATTCTATAATAATTTTAGACTTTTTAATTTTGATATTTATTAAATAAATATATAAATTAGTATTGTATTATAATATTTTATAATTTGTTACACAAGTCCTCAATTAATTTTGCTACTCTACATCTCATTCTTTTAATACTTTCTTTTTGTTTATTTAGTAGTTAATAACACATTATTATATTTTTATAGAATAATAGTATTATAGAATATTTATTTATTTATTTTTACATATTAAATTATAGATAAATCTAAAAAGTGAAAAAAGAAGTATTAAAATCAATAATATATTAGAATAAAATATAAAATATAAATGATATTTGATTATATATTTTATGATTTGAATATTAAAATATCATAAAAAATACCAATAATATAAAGCAAATTTTAATTTTATAAAATTATTTTTTTTTCATATTTATTTAACTTACTTTATAAATTGAGGGCTTCAATTATTATTCTATGTTATTAAGTTTATTTTATTTTTAAAATTTATTAAATAATTATATTATTGAACAATAGTTTATTATAAAAAATTTATAATTTTAAGTTTTGAGATCTATCTAATATTATATTATAATACTTTATAAACAAAATAAAAATCAAGAGTATTATAAATTAAATAGAAACTCATATAAGAAGTTAAATTAACTAATAAATACTAAAATTGAATTATAGGAAATTATTAAATAAATCTAAGAAACACACACACACACACACACACACACAAATATATATATATATATATATATATATATATATATATATATATATCATAAAATATTTTAAAACCACACAAAGCTATACCCCTCGGTTAGGTTATTTATATCACTTAGCTAAGGATCTTTTTTTTATTATTTTTTTTTAAATATTTATATATTCTACCATTTTACAGATTTAGGACACAATTAATATGATTTTAATTTTAATTAAATATAATCTTATTGATTTCAGTTTCTTTGATTTTTAAAATATTTATATATTCTACCA
Source organism: Phtheirospermum japonicum (assembly GCA_014905375.1). Taxonomy (NCBI): domain Eukaryota; kingdom Viridiplantae; phylum Streptophyta; class Magnoliopsida; order Lamiales; family Orobanchaceae; genus Phtheirospermum; species Phtheirospermum japonicum. The sequence goes on from BMAC01000371.1 coordinate 408,786, forward strand.
TTTTTCAGATTTAGGACACAATTAATATGATTTTAATTTTAATTAAATATAATCTTATTGATTTCAGTTTCTTTGATTTTTTATTTTTTCATTTTCAAATATATAAATAACTTTCTAGAATATATTTAAATAATTTAATTTATAATAATTAGCGATCTATATAATTGTTTTTAATAAAAAATTTTAATTTTTAAAAAATAAGTATTTAGAATTTATCTATAATTAAATTATATTTTTATTTAATTTCAAGATATTTMAAGGTACTATTTTAAATGTATAATTAAGAAATAAAATATATAAATTTAAATCTATAATAGTTAATTAATAAATRCGAAGATTAAATAAGTATTTTTAGTTCATGAAAAATGCAAAACAATAATTTTTTGAATATTATGTTAAATTATGGAAAATATATTAATTTCTTTAAATAATTGTTTAAAATAAATTAAAAAATTAATATAATACTAAAAGAAATTATAAAATCACAAAAGTAAAATATATCATAATTATTTCAAAGTCAATCACAATTTATTTTTTTATTTAGTTTAAAATTATTTTGAGATTTAGTTTATAATATTTAATAAAATATAAGTCATGTTTTTTTATTTTTAAATATATTAATTATTCATGAATAAATATTCATTTAACCTAACTTYTAAAACTCAAATGAATTATATTGTTATTTTATTTATTTTTTCAATTTTATTAAATAATTATATAAAATTTAAAAATATTATTTTATATYTTKTTTATGAATTCAAGTTTTGAATTTTGTTTAGTATTATATTATAACTTTATAATTTTCTTTTGTTTTTGCGTATTATAATTTATTAAATAMTTATTTATAGTTTTTTTTATATATATTTATGTAAAGATTATMTAMTAGTTTTGATTTATATAAGGGTAAGAGTTATGATGCACAAACACTTCATTTTTGACTCCGATAACGAATCAGACACTTCGTGGACGCGGACATGCGCCCGACACGCCTCTGACACGTGTCGGACGTGTGTCCTATTTTTTTTATTTTTTTTGAATTGTAGACAGGGGACACGGCTCTAACACGCATAGGACACGACGGGACACGGCGGGACATATGGGGACATGGCCCGGACACGTCTCTGACACGTTTTTTCAAATTTTTATTTTTTTTTTCAATTTTTTTAGTTTTTTAATTATCATTTTTCATTTTATTTGAGATTTTATCAAGTATTTTGAATGAGTTTATAATTATTTTAGATGATTA
>BMAC01000371.1:439150-470617 GCA_014905375.1 Phtheirospermum japonicum
GACGTTCGACTACGAAAGATTTCGCGAGTCTCTCAAGCTGCATAAAATGTCAAAGTCCGTTTCCACTAATAGTAAGTGCTGCAAAATTAACTTCAGACCACTCATATGCGGGGAGTGTTCAAACCCCTCCTGCTGCTGCTGTTGGTGGCCCGACATGGAGGCCAAAATGGTCAATGCGACGATCGAATTGCTTGGAGTGCTTCAAAATGTGGCTGCGGTCGCGTCGACGCTCAGTCGCGTCGACTGACGCGACCGTCGACGCCTGTCGACGCGAGCCGTGCCCGCGAGCCATGGCCCGCGTCGATCGACGCAAAGACGATGCTTTGCCGACGTAACGTTCTGAGGCGTCGATGTCGACGCACCAAGGTCGACGCAACGTCGACGCTAAGTTCTGAAGCGTCGATGTCGACGCACCAAGGTCGACACAACGTCGACGCTAAGTTCTGAAGCGTCGATGTCGACGCACCAAGGTCGACGCACCTGCCAGCTGACGCGCACACCTGCTGGCCAGACCTGGCCGACCGAGACTGCCGACATCCGCCGAGCGCCTGCTCGCGTCAGTCGACGCTCCGTCGACGCGACGGCCCAGAATTCGGAAATTAGGGTTTCTTGAGCGCCAAGACTCCTAATATCTATATAAACCCTCATTATTTCGAGTTTTAGAGAGGGCCACGACAGATACATCTACCCTAAGGTTCCTTAGTTCATATAAACAATAAATCCACTTCTTATAACAAGATTTGGAGACGCGGATCAAGGATCGAAGTTCTTCGCGTCCGAAACACCAATTTCGCGCTCGAGAGTCTATTCTTCGCCCAAGATCAGCGTTCAAACTCTGGAATAGCTGGAGCCTTTCATTGCTTTTCATAGTTACAATAAGTACTCTAAACTTTTAGTTAATCTTAGTAATTCAGTTTTTAGTAATCTAATATTTATTAGCTTAATCTTTTTGCTCGTATTTTGGATACTTGTTAATTCAGCTTATTTATGCGATTTAGTTTATGTTCCGTTAATGTTCTTGGATTGGTATGATTCAATTGCTAGCGATAATCTCTTTGATTCATGCTTAAATACGATAATTAGTTTTTAAACTTCGTAGCGTTAATCGATAATTAGTTACTGCTCTTAGTCGATAATTTAGAATAATTAGTTTAATTAGCTTAGTACACTGCTTAGTTCGTAATTGATAATCTAGTTAAAGTAATTAGTTTAATTAGTTTAAATTATCGTCTTAGTTTATAATGATCAAATCAATCTTTTCAAACCCCCAAATGTATATGTATGTTATTCAAAATTGAGAAAAACATTGATAAGACCGAACAGTTGTTTCCTCGAGAGATACGACTCGAGTCAAACTCATCACCCTACAGTTACCTCGTACACTTGCGAGCAAACTGACGTGCTTTTAAATTATTTATTAAAAACGGGGTGCACAAAAGTTTGAGTCAAAAATTTGGCGCCGTTGCCGGGGAAGCAACGAGTAGGAATTAAAAATGTTTTTCGTTTTAGTTTTGTTTAATTTATTATTTTATTTGCTTTTACTTGGTTTTTGCCATTTGGTGCGTTGACGTGTTGTTGAGTTTATGCAAGGAAGGCGATCACTTCAACGCGACCTTGTGCCATTCATCGACAACATTCACCGTTCAAATCCGCCAAGACCAAGGCCCGTTCTTATTCCCGAGGACAATTCCTCGACAGCAACCGACTTTGCTTTGCGATCAAGTTCCCGACATTATGTTAGGAGCACATTCAGTTCGAAACGGCGATTCACCACCGAGATCACCACCACGCCCCATTCGAGCTGAGCATGGTAGTGAACCAAACAAGTCACACTCTACTAGACGCAACGAAAGGAGAAACGAAGGAGTTAACCAGCAGCACAACATAGTCAATCACCCACTCAACATGGAGAATTTGAGGCAAAACGAAGAGATGAACGACAATGTCATGCGTCAGCACAACGTCGAGAACGTGGCATTTAGGAACGAGGATGTTTTGCAGCGAAACGCCTATATGAACAATCAACGGCACGTGAACGAGTGGTTGGAGAATCAAGATCATGGTTACGAGCAAAACAATTTCGGAAGGAGAAACGAGCGCGAGCACCGTTACGCGCATAACGACCACTACGAGAGAGCATATGACCAAGTTCGAGAACCAAGGGGAGATCGAGCACTTAGACAGCGCGACTTGGCACGTCCAAAGGTTGTACCCTTTAGGTCCGCCATTGTTCTTGGACCGACCGCAAGGGCCGTGGAGATTAAACCGCATCAACTCAACCTACTCCCAACCTTTCATGGGAAATATATTCGTCCACGGATGGATTTGTTAGATCAAGTAAAAATTTTTATCGTATAAATATATTCGTCCACGGATGGATTTGTTAGATCAAGTAAAATTTTAAAACTTCCGTTACACGAGCATGGTGTTCGTCTCTACAAATTCCAACAAAGAATGCAAATGATCTGGACCACCAAATAAGATCTTAGAACAAAAATTACAAGTAGGAAAGTGTGCAAAAATTGAACCTGAAATCTACAATTCATTTTGTTCTTGTTTATTAGTTGTTAACTATATATTTAGCCAGTCTACAAGCACGAATCAACATAACATGCACCTACACAAGCCCTTCTTTCCCAAAAACGAGCATCTCACGCAGCCACATTTGAAGCACTCCAAGCAATTCGATCGTCGCATTGACCATTTTGGCCTCCATGTCGGCCACCAACAGCAGCAGCAGGAGGGGTTTGAACACTCCCCGCATATGAGTGGTCTGAAGTTAATTTTGCAGCACTTACTATTAGTGGAAACGGACTTTGACATTTTATGCAGCTTGAGAGACTCGCGAATCTTTCGTAGTCGAACGTCAGTAGTCATGTTCTCCATTTCCCGAACGAACGTGCAAAGATGGGCTATGTAATCCGGATAAAGCTCCAAGTTGCAGTGGCCGCCTCCTTTGATCCACAAGGGCTCGTAAGGTTCCCGAGCCAGTTTCCATAATCCATTCCCGTGTAGCCAGTTTACGACCTCATCCTCTGTTCCCTGTAAAATTGAATTAATCTAATTATTCAGGAGAAACAAGAAGCAAAAACGGATTATGTACTTGAACAGAGTGGATGCAATTACTTCAAATTCAAATGTCCAAAAGATGCCAGATCACTCACATGTATTACGAGCACAGGGCACTTCACCTTCCGAATTTTGCTCACATTCTGCATTGACAGGTAAATGTCAACAACTTGAAGATACAGAAAATAGCAGTATATGTATTACATTACATGCATAGTATTTTTCATTAGCATCATACACATCAGAAAATAGCAGTAAATATAACGTAATATACACTGGCCTTATAGATATCGCAGCAGAATTTGAACTTCACGTGACAAAGCACACGAAGGCCGGAAAGGATGGCGCTGTGAACAACTACGCCTCTCAACCTCGGCAACTTAGCTGCCAAGTGCAATGTGGGCCCGCTTCCAACGGATTGCCCGTACAGAATCAAATCTTCTTGGCTAATACCGTACTCAGTTTGAAGATATTCATATACGGCCTCTATGTCCGCATATGTGTCAAATTCACTAGGCTGGATCATATCAACAATGCAAAAGTAGAATAATTTGGGGAGAAAAATGAATTAGTATGTTTTTCTGTTTATGCAGTAAAACCTAGTGAAATACTTACTATTTATTTTAAAATATAAAAATGAGAAAAGCACAATGATAGAAGTTTTTACCTTGCCAGTAGAAGCTCCATAACCAGAATAGTCATACCTATATAGTAAAAACCAACACTTTACAGTTATGATTAAAATTTAGTCTCATTAAAGTTGTGCATTGAACAAAATTTCACCACACACACTATTACATTAATTCATACATTTGTAAATGGAAGAGACTACACATTACAATCCAACCCATACTTTTTTGGCAACACCAAATCAAGATCAATATTCGAAGTCAATCTATACAAAAATAGGTAATCAACTCACATGACATGTAAAATAATTATTTATATTATTTTGAAAAATATAATAGTACGACAGTAACAAATAATAAGGGGCTGATATTCTGAAAAAGACACAAAAAAGGTTTTCCAGGATTTAAGCTCCAAAAACATTGTGTTTGACAATCACAGTAGAAAGGTAAATCAAGAGCACGCGAGTGTAATGATTAATGTGCCTAGAACCACGAACCCTAAAAGGATGTCACAATCAAATGCAATAATAATACAGTCTTTAATAACTTTTGATGATATTTTGAGTCTTCTTGGAGATGTTACATCTAGTGTGCGTATGTATATTTAAGTTTAAATAAATAGTAAAACCAAATTCTAAAATAACAATACAATCACTTTCACACAAAGAGGACTAGTACAAATATAATATATAATAATCATTAATAAAGATCGGAAAATGACTTCCAATAAATTTAAATGGCTCATCCAACAAATTTTACATTACTTTCTTGCCCTTAAAGTCAATTATTAAAGTGAATATGTACATTCTCCGCTGACATTATTGACAAAATCTTAATAGTCCTTGAACAACACGAGTGTGATACGGTAAAAAAAAATATATTATCTTTTATTATATTGATCACTCTCTAAATGAAAAAGGACACTTAATTTATTTATTTTTATTTATGCTAATCACGTTGCATCGGTTAAAAAAAATCGATTAGACCTTATTTCAATATATTTTTGTGAATTGATCAATTTAACGGATATAATGTAATTAAACTAATATAATGTACATTTCTCTTTTGTACAAAGGAGTGAATATAATGAATCAAATTTGAATTTTGTTGTAATGTGCTATAGCCCGAATTGCTAAATTCATCACATAATCAACTAAGATTGTAGAGCTAAGCATAAGATTCTTAAAATAGGAGACATCAATTTTGGTTCCCTTTACGAAACCTATCAGTATGTTTGTTTGGTGTGAACACGTGTTTGTGCATAAAGATAACACAGTGAAAAAGCCCACATGATACAATTCAAAATGAGCACCAAAGGTAAAAAAAGAGAAAACCAAAAAGCATATAAAAAATCGCAGCTCCTTGGTTGAACATCTTATACACACAAGAGACAAAACAACAATAGGACACTCTATTCCCAATAGGCATTCATCCCTGTATATATATCCGTTTATCTCCTAATATAAAAAATTTAAAATTAATTTAATAAATTTTATTAAGTGAATAATGATATCATAAAGCCTGTATATATATCCGTTCATCAATATAAAAAACTTAAAATTAATTTAATAAGTTTTATTAAGTGATTAATGATATCATAAAGGTATCATAAAAATTCCTTAAAACATAATCTCTTATTAAGAATAAGTGTCGTTTTGTTTGATCAATAATCTTTATAAAAAAAGTGGTTATTTAAGGAATAGTTTTTTTTTCCCCTTCCTAAATCACCTTCATAATTATTATTTTACATAAATGTGTACATTTATCATTTTTCAACTACCACTAATGCCTAAACTTGTTTTGTCCCAGAGCAACATTTGTGATTAATTAATTAAATGTACATCGGGTATTATAACATAGTAATTCTTATTATGCCTGATATTTCTTTTTTTTTTTTAAGACGATAAGTATGTGTAGCCGAAATCTTTACATAAGAAAAGAGATTTTTGAAAATAAGAACGAAAACCCATAAAACCAACCAGGCCATATGCACATCCAAATCAAGAAGATTCTCTATTTTGTTTTTTATTTACATAATTTATTAATTTTATTGGGCAGAGATGTGTGTAAACGTGTGATGTTACCACCAAACGGGAATTCCAAAAAAATAAATTAATAAGGAAAAGAAAAGAAAGGGGTACCCAATGAGATTAACTCTGAGATTATCTCTAAGCTGAAGAAAGAGGTCAACGAGTTGGCCCAGATCAGCTGCATTGCCATGAGAGTACAACATGGTAAGCCTGGCGTACGGGTTCCTCAAGTAAAAAGCCACAATGTTGTTGCCCCTTTTAGTCGGAATGGACAGCACATCCAGTGATGAAGAGCCGTCTATGCCTATAATTGGAAGGGACGACGTCGTAGAGACGGCTACCAGCTTGCTGACGTCATCCTCCCTTTTCTTGACCTGGTATGTTGGGGGCGTTGGTGGGAAAAAGGCAAACTTTGCTGCCACCTGAGATATTATACACCCCATATATAGTATCTAGGCGGTTGTGTTAATATGAAATAATATGAATGTAAGTGCTAAGATTCTAGTCATGGGTTAGTGCGTGTGCTTGATTTGTGTTTGTGTATGTGGTTTTAGAGAGTGAATTTAGCGTGTGAAGAGAGAGAGAGAGGATGATTAAGGAATTGGAAATTCTTAAGGGGTTTTGGAGTCTAAATGTCTAATTATGTGTTTGTCTAAAATTATTTAAATATGAAATCATATAATATGCTAATTCTTTGTATGGGATCGATGGGAGAGAGGCAATTTATTAGGTGCACCTGGTGCACCGATGCTCCTGTATTAGGTGATGATATATGACAGTTATACGTGATGATAAATATTATTTATACGCGATGATATGTGATAAAAATTTAGGTGATGATATATGACAGTTATACGTGATGATAAATATTATTTATACGCGATGATATGTGATAAAAATTTAGAGTTTAGGGTTTACTTTTTCATTTTAGGGTTTAGTTTTCTATTTTTAGGGTTTAATATTTCATTTTAAAGTTTAATTTTTTATTTTTTATTTAATTTTTTCATTTTACGGTCTCGGCAAAAATCTATCATTCTACCAGTTATATGTGATGATATGTGTTAGTTATATGTGATGATATATGATAGAAATCTAGGATTTAGAGTTTAATATTCAATTTTAGGATTATGTTTTTCATTTTAAGGATTAATTTTCCATTTTTAGGGTTTCATTTTTTTGTTTTAGGTTTATTTTTTTAATTTTAGAATTATAAATTTTAGATTTAGAATTTCAATTATTTGTAATAATATGTATCAGTTATATATGATGATATATATCAATTATATATAATCATAAATTAAATTATAGGGTGCACCTTGCAATGTGCAATTAGTTACATGGTATGGGCTTTGGGACGGAACCTAAATATATTTTCCCTTTCGTAATTAACTTGATGTATTAATTGTATGAATGAGGATTAGTATCCTCTCTCTCCCTCTCTCATAAAAACTATATACTGTATATTTTACTTAGAAGTCATCCTTTCCTTGAGGAAATGGAGGAAATCATTTTATTTTTTATTAATGAATTATTTAGCTTATGTTCGTCTATTTTACAAGAGATTGTGTTTTCTCCGCTGACATCCGCATCTTTTTCTCCATCTAATTTTTCATGGGAATAGAAGAAACCATCTTATTTCGTATTAATTATTTAATTTTTGTTCGTCTTTTTCACAAGAGATCGTGTTTTCACTATTTGTGTTTGTATTTTCTTAATAAGTAATGGTTTAACCCCTTAATAATTGATATTTTGTCCAGTTTGGTGTCCAGAGCCAATGTGCAACTATTGAGATGATATCCACTTTGATAGCCTTTCATGAAAATTAGTGATCAATGTGAAATCAATTTCATTCAATAAAAAAAAAAAATCATCAGCAAACCGATCAGCATTTTTGACATCAGCAAATTGATTGCTGACGGGATTAACGTACCTGTCAGCACATGCTGACGGGTGAGGCCCGTTAGCAAATTCAAGCCGTCAGCATTTGCTGACATGCACTACCCGTCAGCAATTTCATATAAATATACTTTTAGTTTTTTATTTTTATTTATTTATTTACTATTACCTGTATTTATATCACAAATCAATAATCAAATACGAAAACTAATATGCATTTCTCAAAAAAAATATATAATTAAAAATAAAATACAACTAATTAATAATTATATTGTATAATGTATAAAGTTTAAATAAAATATCAAATATAAATATTCTTTGTTCCTAAAAAAACTACACTGCAGAATCATCTGGAAAATCAACTAGAAAACCACTTGAAGGATCATAGGGAGCACGCCGAAGTCGCGCTCTCATCGTTGCGTCGACTTCCTGCATCACCCTCTCACAGAAAGTCACCTCCAACTCGAGCTGCTCACGAGCATGCTCCTCTTGTATCGCCTGGAGCTGCTAATGATGTGCCCGCTCGCTCACCTCGAGCTGACTCTCGACCTGACTCTTCAAAACATCAATCTGTCTCTGGAGCTCCGTGACACGGCTATCTGGAGCAGAGGAAGTACCACCTCTGGAAGTTTTCGAAGCCAAAAGACCTCCTAAGCATCCCGTGCTAACCGACGATCCTTTTTCACCCTGATGGTCTCTAGATAGAACTCGTTCTCGTCAACGTCGGCAAGAACCTATGATGAAGCACGAGCCTCCTCTAAACGTCTCTGATACTCTTCCTGCAATATTTTGATTGATGTATAATTTATCGTTACGATGATTAAAAATAATATATATATATATATATATATATATATATATATATTACATCTAAAAAATACTTACAAAAATCTGCTACGAAACAGGATCAGTGAAACCGTCATCGAGTCTTGGGTGCATAGTTAAGAAAAGCTCGAATGCAGCGGGTTCCCTACTTAAATCCTCACGTTGTATACAATATTTAAATAATATTTTAATTTATCAAATTATAAACTAATTAATTACTTACGAACGAAATTTACAAACACATTTAAATTTACTTACAAGCTGACGTGCATGACCAATCGCAGTTCGAGACCCTCCTCTGTGCTTGGTTAGTACCAGGTCCGCCGGGCTCGCTCATCCTATTCCTGCTCGCCTGCTCGAACTACTTCTTATTCTCCGGCTTCTCGAACTCCACCACCCATCTCCTCCAGATGTCCTCGCCCACGCACGCGGGCACCCTCCCCTCCGTTCTCCACTTCTCCTTCCACTCATGGAGACGGTTGCGCCACGAGTGGGCCATAGAACTGTAGAAAATTACGCTATATGACCTCCTCAGAATATACACACGGTACCAATAACAGCACCTCTGCAAAACAAAACAAAATAATCTGATTAATAAAATCATTATATATAACAACTTTCGAAAACAATATTAGTTCATTACTAAAAACTCGGACCACCACAACTGACGATGAGACTGGGAAACATGCTCGTTCTTCCACCCATCGAGGTGTACACAAGTCTCGTGGATCAGCCAAATAATCATCGGTAACTCCGGCGAGTGACTGGATAGCCTAGTAAAATATAGAGTTTATTAGAGTAATAAATTAAAATAAATAATGTATTCGTAATAAAAATTAAATAAAGTTACTTACCTCGGGGGGACGACATAGACCTTGATCATACCAGGACGTTGTGGCATGAGAACTCTCGATGTACTAGCATCGGATGGGGTGGCTAGAACGGTCGGCGGAGTCCCTACTAATAAGTCAATCATATCATCGTCTTCATGCTCTAAGTGACGATGAGACGATGATAATGAACCAAGAGAAGCGCGCCCCGAAGATGGGCCTAGAGAAGAACGTCCACGACCTATACCTCTCATCTAATTTTTTCAAAAAAAATTAAGCAAAGTTGTACCGGGATAAATAATTAATACAATTTCAAACTATATATGTATGTTTCAGTTTTATAATTAACGTAAACCAACACTTCCACTATCTAGGTTATCATCAAAATCATTTCCGTTTGTATCTTCATAATCGGTTAGAAACTCATCTTCTGTCTCCTCCTCTGCCTCATCGACAAGTTCATTCGACTCATTAATAATAAGGTCGACGTGTAATTGGGAATCTCCATCCTCCAATTGTATTGAATTGTGCATTTCTATCTGCTATGAGATACAAAGGTTGATTTCCAGCACTCAACATACCGTAGAACTTTTGAGCCTCAGGATTAGGCGGTTCTTCAACATTAGGGTTCAATACAAAGTTCGGACTAGCTGCATCATGAACTATATTGATGTAAGCATTTGAGGATTCTTCAGGAGCAGTGCAAGATGATCCTCCAACGTGAACCTCAAGGTCAACACGATGCGTGCAATCGAGATTTATTTAACCATGGAATGTCCAAATGTAGTAATCTGGTACGAATTCATTTTTAACGAGATGAAATTTGATCTCGTTTATATCGTGGTAACTGCAATTCTTACATTTAGTATGACTACAGGGACACTTCAATTTTTTTGCGTCATTCATTGCTCCATGGATAAGTGCAAATTGTGTGAAACTCTCCACCCTTTCCGCGAACGCGTTCGACAGATAATCGTCCACCCTTATTTGTACATCCAACTAGGGTCAAAACTCGTCCTATGATATCATAATTCTGATAAATAATATAAATGATCAAATTATAGATAAGCGAGCGATATAAGGGTTCTTATAGAAAATGATAGAATTTTTGGTAAGGGCTCTATCCCATTCAAGAAAATAATGTTCAGTAATAAAATTGTCTTACTATGCATTTTGAGAACTTGAAAATTTCGGTAGAACCTCCCCTTAGTTCTCTAAGTACACATATATTGCAGTGCACCCGAGAACAAAGGAGAGATAGGAACCAGAATTCAAAAGACCACAAAATATATACATAGTAAGATAATCACATTACAATCACATTCTCAAACTGTCCAAATAAGTGGACAATTCAGAATTTAGTATCAAACTCTTTATTTGATACTAAATTTCAAATTGGTCTAAGGTAAGTGTTTCAGTGTATAAAGAAAGAATACAATCATAAAGTAAATCTTAAAATCTATTTTTGAAGGGACGAAACCTCCCGGCCAGTACCGTAAGCCACGTCTTCACCGACGTATACAATATATATATATCACAGATCATATAACATAAATATAAATTAAATAAAATATTGACTTGCCGATCACTACGGCATTTGAAAACCCCCACCACGCACTTTTCAAAACTTTTTAAAACCACCATCACATTTTTAAAAAAAATTAAAATTCATTATTAGAGGGACGAAACCTCCCGACCGGCGTCGTACACAGTGTCATCACCGACGGCAACCCCAACCAATCACAACATGTATATCATAACATAAATATTTATTAAAAACAAATATTAATATAACCCCAATTTTTCAAAATATTCCAAATTAAACTTACTAACCCTAATTTTCAAAGTCAAACCCAAATATCTAAATAATTATAATCCAACCCTAATTTCTCAAATTATTTGCTAATTAACCTAAATAATAATCAATATTTTTAAATAAATTCACAATTATAAGTATCTCAAAATCCACATGCACATCATTTCTCGGAATTATATGAATTATATATAAATACTTGATTAAAATAAATTAAACAAAAAAAAAAAATATCTGGTGGCTGGCCGACGATCACGGTGGTGGTGGTGGCATTGCGGTAGTAGTGATGGGGGCATTGCTATCGGTCACTCCTTCCTCTCCTCTCCGTCTATCCGGCGGTTGGTGGTGGCGGCGTCCGACGGCTGGTGGCGTTCTCGTATAAGGTGCTGGCGGGCGGAGGGCTGGTTTTTTTTTTCCTTTCTCTGTTTCTGCGGGCAGATTGAAGATGGGGATATGATTTAAATCAGATTTGCTGACGGGCATGACACCCGTCAGCATATTTTATTTTTTTCATATTGCTGAAGGGTAGGGACCCGTCAGCATTTTTTTTTTTTTTCTTAGAATTTTGCTGATGGGCTTCGACCTATCAGCAACCTGGCCAGACAGCAAACTCGTCGCCCAAAAAAATTATTGACGGTTCGCTGACAGTCATTGCTCTTCAGCAAGCCTGTTTTTTGGTAGTGATTGGTATGAGATTTGTCGATCAATAAATTTTTATCTACTAAATTTTATCTACATTAATTGTATTTTTATATGTCCAATAAATTACCCGATAAATTTATTTATCAAATTTAATTTTATTGATTGGATTTTCATTATTATCGACCACTATTTGCTGTTTTCTGCAATATTATTTTGTTATATTCTTCACACAAGGAAGTAATTATATGAATCATGATCCATGTCCTGAGGTAAATATATTGTTAGTACGATGCAATGTTAAAGCCGATGCTGATTTTTGAACGTACGCTTGTTTTTATAACATGCATTTTCATGGTATCATTAAGAAAAAGTTATAATTTATTTAGTGTAACCATAATCTCAATACATTAGAGTTGTATAAAAAGAAGATTGAGAGTATGTAATAAAATCAAATTAATTTTATGATCAAATATTTAGTTAATGCATCACTAATATGGCCCAAAATATTATTAGCGGCCCATTATATCAGATTATTGGTGTGATGACACCTAAGCTAAGATATTTACATTCTATCATGTATGATTTGAATAATTTAATTTAGAATTTTCTAGGGAAATACATTATTGGGATGAGAAAATCAATAATCACAAAGATAATTATATATAAATAAATCTTAAGTTTCGGAGATTATCCACTCTTATGTAGTTTTTATTATGCTTGCTCTGACTTACGATATTCTCGACACATGCAAATTAGAAGCACATTTGAATTAAACATTTGAGAATATAATTAATATGTATGCAATCATTCCCAAAGTAGAAAGATATTATTTTCATTTATTTATCATGGAGTTAATTGATTTGAGATCTCCAAGTTTATAATACAATCATAGTTTAACTATTTATAAGTGAATTATTGGTAAATAATAAAAGTATGTAATGAGAAACTAAGAATATACAATGAAAAAAACTTAGAATGAGAAACAAAGACTCCACACCAAATTTGTGAGTTAAGATGTAAATGTCAAAATTATAAGCAAATACTTGGTGAGACCGAACTCATAATATGAGTACACAGTTTACCTCAAAGTCGAATTTCTTTACCCACCCGTCTGCTGCTCCATCCTTTCATATTATTAGTTTGAAAAAAGCTCGCATCATCTCCCTCCCTCCCTCTCTCTCTCTCTATCTCAGAGTCTTAGCTCTTGCCGCCCACGTTGTCATCGGCTACCGTTCATAAAATACAATAGAGGAACGAAAAATGCTCAAAGAGGAAAGTTAGGGTTTCAAATCCCCATCCTCCACTTTTTCATTAATATTTCTCGTTCCCTCGTTTCTCCTTCAATCTTAATTTAGGAAAAATTAAATCCATTCACATATCCAATTTGGCAGCAGGAAATAAATGATACCTCAATTTTTCTGGTGAGTATCGTTGGCAGAGTTGGCGATGGTATGCATTTTCTTAGATTAAAACGAGATATATCTTGCAAATTTTATTTTGCTTATCAAGCTCAAAGGTGACTAAATACACTTGCACACACATAGTAATTGGAATATACATTTATCTGGAGTTGATTATGCCGAAGAAAATTTGTAAGGGCTCGTTTATACCATTTTCTTTTTTTAAATTATTTTTTATTAGGAAAGTTGGTGTGACATGATTATTGTAAAATCGTAGGACCTATTGTTATTATAAATAAGTATAAGTAAAATGATGTTAAGTTCAGTGTTAAAATAATAGAACTAACATCAAACAGTTTATAAACTGTAAAGATGAGATAGAGTGAAGGAAGCTCAAGAGAATTATGCATTTTTTCTAAAGATGAGATCATGGGGCCGAGAAGGAAATATTCAGAGATTCACGGAAACCTCAGATGGTGTCCTTATTTACGAGGGTAGGCTATGTATGCCGAAAGACGGGATCCTAGGGAAAGAAATTCTTGAAGAGGCACATAGTACGCCATATACGGTACATCTAGGAGGTACGAAGATGTACCACGACTTAAAGAAGTCTTTTTGGTGGCGAGTATGAAAAGAGACATTGGACTTTTTGTACAGAAATGCTTGGTTTGTCAGAAAGTTAAATGTGAACACCAGCGACCATCGGGGTTACTCAAGCCATTAGAGATTCCCGAGTAGAAATGGGAACACGTGACTATGGATTTTGTGGTAGGGTTACCACGATCATCTAGAGGAAGCTGTGCAATATGGGTCGTTGTGGATTGTTTGACAAAGACTTCACACTTTATGCCTATGAAAATGACTTTTAGTATGTATCAGTTCGCTCAGTTGTACATCCGTGAAATTATGAGATTGCATAATATTCCGGTGTCGATCACGTCAGACAGATACACGAGATTCACTTTTAAGTTTTGGAAGAGTTTACATGGTGCTATGGGCACAAAACTGAAGTTTAGCACCGCTTATCACCCACAGACAGATGGTCAATCGGAGCGAACGATACAAACATTAGGAGATATGTTGAGGGCGTGTGTCTTTGACATTGGGGATAAGTGGGAAGATCTCTTGTCGTTGGTAGAATCTGCGTACAACTACAATTACCAAGCGACTATAGGGATGGCTCCGTACGAGGCACTTTACGGGAGGAAGTGTAGGTCACCACTCTATTAGTCTGAAGTTGGTGAGAGAAATATTTTGGGACCCGAGATTATCGAACGGACGGATTCGATGATAGCGAAGATTCAGGATCGTATTAGAGAAGCTCAAGATAGATAAGAATCATATGCCGACTATCGTTGTAAAGACCTACATTTTGAAGTGGGAGATCACGTTTTTCTCTAGGTAGCTCCTGTAAGTAGCTCCTGTGAGAGGAATTATAAGATTTGAGGCTAAAGAGAAGCTGCGACCGAGGTACATTGGTCTGTTTGAGATCTTAAGCGTGTGGGTGATTACGAGTTAGCACTACCGCTAGAGTTGTCCTTTTTACATAGTATTTTTCATGTTTCCATGCTAAGGAAGTACATTGATGACCCGAGTCATTTGGTTAACCATGAAGAAATGACGATCGGCAAGGATCTATCGTATGAAGAAGCACTAGAAGCAATTTTGGAGCGCAAGGTCCCCACTTTGAAATTGAGATGTGGCTTTGATCAAGGTACAGTGGCGACGACGTGGCAAGGACGAAGCTACATAGGAACGAGAAGAAGAAATTAGAGCCAAGTACCCCGACTTTTTAACTAATGGTAAGTAACGGATGCTAAGGACAATTAAGAGGGTAGATTGTAACATCCCATTTTTCCAATTAATGTTTGATGGTCCAAAACTTAGTTGCATGCATGTTAATTTATGTCGAGAGTTCAAATCATTCAGTTTTATTTCATAATATGCTATTAAGTTCAAGTTTTACGAGATTGCACATTCGAAGTGAACTTGTAAACCAATAAAATCTTATGTCAAGGTTTATGTTATTGAACCATGCTTTTAATTTGAAATATCAAGTCCATTGCATGGTTAGCCCAACAAGAATATATTGGCCTATTCTAGAACCCCAGAATTCAACAGCGTTCCTCCTTTGACAGTTGAGATTTTCTTTAAAAAAAAGTACAATCAAACACTCCAAGAAAATTAGAACTCCTAAACCTAAGTTAAAAAAAATTCAAAAGTCCCTTCAAGAATTTAGGATGTTACATTTTAGAAAATAAAAAACGGCCCCAAAATTCATAACAAATCCAATACATATCGGAATTGAATGAATCCAATGGAAACGGAAAGAAAATTTCTCAAGGATTTCTCAAGTAAATAGATTAGAAATATACAAGACATGGTTAGAATACACCCTTTGATATTTTTATTTTATTTTATATTTAAAACTTTGTAATTATCAGAAATATTTTTTATATTTATATTTTATATAAATCTCATGTAATACACAGGTGTTAAACTAGTAATGTAAATATATCATATAGGGATTGTTCTGTAAATATTTCATGCAAATATTCAAACATTCGAAACAATCCGACAATATTTTGTGTTTAGACCAATCAGAAGTTGCAAATTCGCAAACTCGTGTACTACAGGTTGCAATTAATTGCAAAAAACACATTAAGTTGCAAATTCATCGACTTGTACACTACAAGTTGCAATTAATTACGAAAATAGGTTACGATTCTAAAAACGCGTATAATACAGGATGTAAATAATGATATCCCCTCCAAATTAAGTGGTAAACCAAAATACCAAACAAAGTTTGTATGACAATGTTATTTATATTCTTAAAAAAAATAGGACAGATCAGTAAATTCGATTTATGATCATTCATATTTTCAACTAATCGGATTCGTTTAAACCATTGGTTAACAAAATTGTTGTGGTTTTTTTGGGTTTTTTGTTTTCTTTTTTTTTTTTTTTTGGGTAATGCATCGATTAGTAAATGGAACTCTTTCACTCTATCAACCCGCAAACTCTAATCAAGTTGAATTAAACCAAGAAAATTAGAATACCTCATACCAATTCACCATTATTAGTTATGCTTTCAAACCAAACGAGCATGTAAATTGAAGCACATCATAAAGCATGTTGGCTTTTAGTTTCGTTCAAATTTAAATAATTTCAGTATTTCAAAATTTTCAAATAAAACAATCAAATACAAAATCCTGCAAAATTACTTTCATTCTTTTTAAAATATAATAGAAGAATATCACTATTTCCCCTCATTATATAGGCTCTGCATTGCTTAATCCTTTCCGTTTCTCAAGCATGTATCTCACATCAAAATCAAACATTCTACAGCTAGAGAGGGAGCACAAAAATTGATATATGATACTTCCAGAAGCCATATACAAGTAATTGGCCGATTATAACCTAGAACAAGAAATAAAACTACTGTACAGTAATTTTTTTTTCCTCTTTTGCCGCCCACAGAGAAAGGGATCATGTTTGAAACCAACATTAGTAGTTCCAATTCATGATTTGTCTCGGTCATGTCAAAATAAGATAGTTTTTTGGAGTTCTTTAGACTTCCCTATAAGAATTAGCACGTAAATATTCACCCACTTAGAAGATAACGATGACAATAGGGCTAGCTTATGAAGCAAATACTATGAAATGAAAAAATACCTGCAGTAAAGCAAAAGAGAATTGAAATTAAACTATTGCCATGGTTGTGACAGTGAGACAGTCGGAGTTGATGCCTTCAGAACTTGTTTGCCATGTATTGCAGATTTGAGCACATTATACTGTTCGCACACAGAAGCATAGACTGACTCTGCATATGCAATCTTTGCCTGCAACAGAATGGCTCTCCAATATGACATCAAGAGACAAATATAATTATTATATATGCATAAATTGCATGCTTTTACACCCATCAAAATTCAATGATATTTCCATTTTTATTTAAAAATACACGTCCATAACAGGTTTTTATATGATGGTAATTTCTTCCTTCTAATCTCAACAGTGCACGTCACAGATGTAAACGATGGCCTGCTTAGAAAAAGAAGTAATCTTTAAACCAAAAAAAAGATCCAGAGTACCAATGAGAAGATAAAATAGAGGATTTCATTAACGCCCAATTCATTCGTGTCGAAGCAATTTCCAAGAATGTTAGCAAACAGTAAAAGGACAAGCATAATATCTTCTGCAACACTACATACAAAAATCACCCGTATTAGAGAGGATTCTGGTAGAGGAGGATCCCTCACAACAGACTTTTATACAAGGACAGAGAGAGGTCATCATAACTGGTTTCAATTTTTTGCTAATGTTCTATATTTTTTTGCTTAAAGAATATTCACCTTATTGATTGAAAAACAAGATACATGTTGCAGTAGTAAACAATTGAGAAACCCCACTGCAATAAATCAAGATTCTCCAACCATCATGGCCCCTTGCAACCAAACGTACTGAACTAAAGAACTTTGAAACTTGAATGCTATCACGATTACCTATTTTCATTAACATGGTCTATATAAAACATCAAAGTCATTTTAATTCCATATAAAAGAAATAGACTGGCACTTCCAGGTCATGATCTATTGAGAACCAATATCGAATAGTTCAGCTATTCATAATGAGCCCAATATGTTAAACTGCATAATAAAGTAAATCAACAAGGCCTAGATGAATCATAGCACTTACTAGAAAACCACAACACAGATGTGTGTGTGTGTAAATAGATATAATACATAAAGAAGCAGTAAAAGACAATTTCCAAGCTGTAAAAGTTCAGTATTTGAAACTCGTATCTTTAATCGATATGTAATCATTTCTAGAACACACACCAAATTAGGCAACAATGATCACGAATTATGCGCAGTGCCAAGCTGGTTAAAATACAAAACACGGACTCCTAAATTTGCTGGTCTCAAGCTTGTCAGTGACCCAGCAATTTTTGCTGGTTATAGTTTAACATGAGAGAAATTTTATTTGCTGGTTTCAAGTTGGTTGGTGCTCATGCATCTTTTGCTCAACTTTATTAACCAACTTTAGCATCTATATATATGGAATGCAGTTAGGGTTTAATACGTATGAAATATAACAGGAAACAAAAGGAGCAGGTATACGTAAGGTTTGAATTAATATTCAGAAGAAATTTGATATGGCCCAATACACCCGTTAAGACAAGTCAAGGTTGGCCCGAGTACGAGGGACAGGAATTAGCAGCAGGGGTGAAAGGGTACAGCATTTTGGTGTGAAATATTTTCTGGTTCTCTCGCATCTTCTAGGAGTTTCACTAACTTGAAGCGATAATTTGTTTCCTTGCCTTCCCTTATTTCTTAGGAGTTTGCACTCACTCGAAGATTGTTGTGTCTGATCAATCTTAGGGCCGTTTCATATTTCCAGAGTTTTTTCTGGTTCATCATTCATTTTCATAAATGACTCTATTGAACTGATTCGCGTAAAATCGTTGTATTGATAATTTGTTCTTCAACAGATTTTGCAACTTCAATTTCTATTTCATGTTCAATACCATACAGATTTGTCACCATATTATGTTTCCGGGCAAAAGCACGCATCAACGAGCAATCAATTGGAAAAGTAACAGAGAATAAAAGAAAGGACGGGGAAATGTTATGGGGGTTTTCCTTCTCCTTTGATTTGATTTTTTTTTAAAACTTAATTCTGGCTTATTATATTAATGAAAGAAATCCTCTTTATTTAAAGGTTACAAGCAATTTTTAATAAAGAAAGAAATCAAATCTGCTCATCACTTGAAATAAACTAAATCAAATCAGCCAATCAATTATACAAACTAACTCCAAAAGAAAAGGAATCTCAGATTGCCAATCAAATAAATCAACAAAGGAATTGGATTTCTAATTGAAAATAAATCAACCAGTCTCCATAATTTGCTGTATTAATTGATTTTCTCCCCCTATTCTTGGTATTTTGATGATAATTCAAAAGAACGCATCACACCGCTTATATTTTTCTGCCTATAGTTATGTGTTTCAACATCTGCCTGTTTTCGTTTCCCTATTTAACTTGAATATCATGTGGATTT
The DNA here is from genome assembly GCA_014905375.1 of Phtheirospermum japonicum. Lineage (NCBI taxonomy): Eukaryota > Viridiplantae > Streptophyta > Magnoliopsida > Lamiales > Orobanchaceae > Phtheirospermum > Phtheirospermum japonicum. The sequence continues at coordinate 458,349 of BMAC01000371.1, forward strand.
CAAGATCTTTAATAGATGTATATTTTCAACAGTAACGACACAACCAGCGCAGTTAATGAATTAACTAACCTTCTCCGAATCTTCCAAAGCTGAAGTAATTTCATGATAATTGATACTGGGTGCAACTGATAATCCAACACCATGAAAGGATATCACTCTTTTCTCCCCAATTTCTTTCTCAACCTATCAAGAAATTTGTGTTAAACGCGCAGACAAGTAAAACGTTATGGATATATAACTGAGAACTCATAACAAGAAAGTACCTGGGGTGGAGGGGGCATGATTTCATGGCACAGTAATGCTAAGGGGTATACATGACCAGGAACACCAGCATGTTCTGTAAGCCTTCTTATGTTGTCCACTGAGGATGCATCAAAAGGTGCCTGTACATCTTATATCAGTATGAATTGGTCAAACTAAGAACAAGAAAACTGATATTTGGCTAAGTTGACGGGAAACAAGTATCACTGCCAGGGCTGGATGATCAGTAACTAATCACAACAAATCAGGGACAAACTTCCGAGCACAAAATGGCACTCCAGAATCACATGCTAGTCATGGCAACAACCCACTAATCACTAAATGACAAATACAACTCTTCAGTCTCCAAGTACTGAAGCCACCAACTTTGCGGGATAGAGTAAGAATTGTAGGACAACTGAGGGAGAGGGAAAAGAGTCTGCTTATTTATGCTATCAATAAAACATGGCAGTACCTCAAGTCCAACCACACACTTTTTTCCTAGTCCTTATTTGTAGAAAAAAGAAAATAATTTTGATGATGATAACGACAACAACAATAATGATAATAATAGTTGATTTCAGCCAATCAATTTGCTAGTTCCACCTCAAACTTAGCAGTCAGTGATGCAGAAGGTGTACTGTGAGAAAACGCATGCCTCAACCAACATTTAGAAGTTTTGGAGGCCATGTTACAAGAGCCCAACCTAAAAGGCGACCAATGCAAATTTCAAAGCTTCTTGCAGAGACAATAAACTCAACAGGTGACTAAAAACAATGTTCACCATACTAAAAAGTAAAAACAATACATGAAGCAAAATTAGTTAATATGGAAAGAACACATACTGGGTACCATTCTTTTGTAATAGGATGTGGGCGGTCCCTTCCACCGCTTGGTGCAATCCAAATAATTTTCGATCCACCCCTAGAACAAAGAAAGTAAAGGAAAAAATCCCTCCAGAAAAACAATAAAGTGGTACATAAATTGCGAAACGAAATATGTTCCCAGATTCAAGATTAAGATAATCATTCACAGTGTTTGTGTTCCACTGTGAAAAATATAGGTTTTATGTATGCTAAGAAACCATTTCTTATCATGTGTATCCACTTCTCTTATCCAGTACCATCAACACCCAAGGCATGGCCCAACAAAGAAAGTAATTAGTGAAAATGATTAGTCAGTATATAAGCTCACTTTGTACTCATGATTGGAGTTTCCAAATTGTCCAATGTTTACTAGCCATTTTTTATCCACAAATGCATGTACATGGCTCTGGGTGGTTATAAGTCATGTAATGTACACGAATCAAAGACAGAATGGCAAACAAAACTGGTTATATAAATAATCACAAGAAACAAATTGTGTAATTATATAATTAACTTGATTGAAATGGATAATATCTTTGCATTCAAGTTACCAAAAACCGTATTTATTCAAGTGGAACTTCAAAATGGATTTCCGTTGAAGTATGCTTTATGACTTGGAAACATGGACATGTATAATTTTCCAAAGACTGTATATTGTCTAATACACTGTAACGTTCATCCATCAAAATTCAGAAGAGTCAGAGAGAGAGAGAGATAAATTGGGTTGTCTGCTAAATTAATTCAGAGGTTAGAGATGTGTCACAATATATATGCAGAGTTTCAGTAGTCTATGCCTTAATTCCTCAATTCACATAATTTTCACTGTTTTTTCCTTACAAAAAAAACCTTAAAAATGAAACTATCAGTAAGCAATCAACTAACTTATTACCCAATTCCATTATTCTAGACTGTAAATAAACCTAACTGATTTACAGCTAGGAGTAAATAAATAGCAGATTTTCAACAACTTGTACTTTTTATATTCCTTTTTGAGTTGCCATGTAAAATGTTTCTTTTCCTCAATAAGCAACCATAATCAAATAACACATGTGCCGCACACAGTTCTAACCATAACGTTAAAGTAATTAATAAAAATGCGTAAGATAGCACTTATTCAAACCTCATCTAAACAGCAAAATTTTATTCCAAGTCTAGATCTGAACATTTAAGACATTTATTTTCCTTTTAATTTCTCTTTCTTTCGTGTGTTCAAATATGTTTATGTGATTTTCTCAGGGAAACCCGAATATGACCACAGTAGAAGCATCATATAAGAAGCATATGGTTGATACATATGTTAAGCTACAGACAGATGGTGAGATGCGGCAAATGGATTCCAGAACAAAATTTAGAAAGTACAATTATCATCCACGTGAATAACCAAAATGGAGTTATGGAACATTATTAGAAGTCATCGAACCAAAACAATCTCATTCTTGTTCTAAAATATAAATGATGACTAATAAACTATAAGAAGGACAATACATATGTACCTCAAAAGCACTGCCATCTCTTTCAAGCTTTTCGTGTTTGCTCTTTTTTTCATATCTATGAGTTCAGGATCATCATTCATGTGGTTTTTGGAATATACACATAAAAGATTCCTGACAAATTTGAAATTCAAAAAGCTAATTAACTAAGCAATGCAAGGCATACATCAGCAAAAAAAAATTATTGAGGAGCATTAAACTTGACACCTGCCCATACTAAATGGTTTGCACAGGGGATCTGTAACCACCCTATCTCCTGCCACGTAGATCTGCATTACGGAATAAACATAATGGAAAACCAAAATTCCTTAATGCATCTCTGCATGTAATAACAAGATATAGCTAAAGCATATTAGTTACCATATTCTCAGCAATAAATGCATTAGTGGATTCAAGCAACAAAGCTAGAACAGCTGGATCTGCTTCAGTTTGGTGGTTGGATATTAAAATAACATTCTCACCCTGAAATTTAGGCGAATGACGTACCAGTCAGAAAGCAACCAAACACAACTTACATGATGACGAAATCGTAAATGCCAAAAATGACAGTAGCATTATGAACACTTGGGCAATATATTAATTTATAAGATAAATTTTCCGAGAATAATTAGGGAAAGAGAAAAATGCAAACACAGCCTACATGATGCCAAATTTGTGACTGTTCACAAATGACAGTACAATTGGGAACACTTGGGCAATATATTAATCAATAAGCTGCATCATAAATTTTCCGAGAATAATTGGTGAAAGAGAAATATGCAAACATAACAATCAATCAAACAAATTGAGAGATAGAAAACATAAAAGAAGGTACCGAGGACTGGTATGGTCATAAAGTGGTACGGTATGATAGCATGCTGTTGTAAATGCCACCAAAATGAGCTTTTACATGCCAAACTATTATGAACTGAAGCAACCAGTGAAAGGAAGGAATGAGAAAATTTTCCACTTCCAGTTCTCCATCACATTTGAAAGAATACAATTACATTTCATATTTAGGAACACTAATAAGATTGAAAGGCAGCATAATGTTACATTTACGCACAGTGCAAGTAAAGGAATTTTTATTTGTGTTTGTTCTGCCAAAATAGATAGATTTTCTGGGCAAAAAATAATCACGTCAATTTTAAGATCAATGCAAACAACACTTATGCCAAAAATAAGGTGAAGATCTCAAAATGTGATCGACTAAAGTACTAAAAGTTTGCACCTGCTCAAGCTTCTTTTCAATTTCATCGAATAAGGCGATGTTCCCAAGAAATGAAGTTCTGAAATGTAAAGAGGTTAAGGTTAGAGGTAAATTATAAATCTTTTTTCAATGCACAAGAAATTACTTTACCACTACAAGCTACATTACTGTTCATGGCTTTTATAGAAGTGATGCAGTACTCTAGACAGATATAATTATGCACAGCTTTTCAAGTTCCTCTACATATGATGTAAGTCATAATCGTAGCCGTTCAGTAAAAGAGATTATTTGAAATCGATAAAATTTACACCGAATATCCAGGACTGCTTTCTTGCCTTCCAAGTATTAGAAATTTCCCAGCTGTCCGAGATAAATGTCCGCATCAAATAACAGGTATTTCCCCACCCATCTCTCAACATATGTTTAGTAACCTGAACCAACAGTGGATGACATGTGTATTCTAACTATATTTTTGCCGTATTGTAATTGTTAACAAGTAATACATCAGAAAAAAAAAGGCCAATAGTATGTAGAGTGGCTTTTTCAGCTCTATCTTTGACATTCATTCTCCTGGAGGACAGAAATTAATTTTGGCGAGTCAACTCAAAACCAACCATAAGCTATTTTAAGATTGCTATTCGCCTCAGCCTCTTACATGCAGGATTAGAACTTATACCCGCACAGTCCATAAAAACTGCAACTCAGAAACACACAATAAAAAACTATAAGAAATACAGTCAAATTCATTGCAGTTAACTAACCTGAAATCAAGCAAAGGACGGATATAGTTCTGACCAAATGTGTAATAGTCAAAAGGTTCTCGAATTGCATTGTGATATGGTTCAAATTGAAATGGGTCCTGCAAAGTTGTTTTCACATTCAACGAGAAAGCACAAGTCATATGAAAATTAGCTCGGAATTGTAGAGCCTACATATGTGAAAGTTGAGAATGATAAAAATAGCAGAAAACTACCAGCACTTCCAAGAGAATACGGTCTAATACGACAGCCATATTTGACAAAACAATCTCTTTGGCTTTGGGATGTCCACTTTTGAAAACCTGAGTGTCAGGATACAACAAAAAAGAACACAGCATACATAGTTACATACAGAAATGGCAAGACCAAGGGCACACATGTTCATATTAAATACTACCCCCAGGATTTAGTGAAAGCGTGGGTGATGCAATATATCAAGGCGTATCAAAGATATTAATTACTAGAATTAGGAGCATAACAAGTAGATTTTGTTTCAGTTTATTCATGATTCAGTTTACCTAGTTTCCATTTCAACCATTCATATTTCCTATATATTGTACGCCTTATGGGACTTTTGGAGAGGAGTTGAAGAATAATAAAAAAAATGTAAGAGAGACTTTTCTCTTGTTTTCACATATTCTCGATATTCCTACTATTTCTCTTGTTACCCTTTTGTCTTTCAAAGAAGGATTTGACTTCAGTGTATATCTTAGTTCTCAAGCGAGACCCGAAAGGAGATGGTTGTTGCATCTTCAAATATAAGGTATTCCGTTGAACTTACATATGTTCATTGACTTTATTGTCAAGCACAGACGTGACATTTTTAAATTCATGAGAATGCGTATCACAAATATATAACCAATAGATTATGTTTTAACTAACAAGACTTTGTAACATCATTGCGCCATGAGCAGGATAAGATTATTACTGCATTTCGGTAACTGTAGTACAACTCCTCCATCCCCTGAGCTACATTTAATGGCAACCGTCCAGCTTCTGCTTCTTTTTGTATCCCCAAAAGCAGGTCTGAAAAAAAAAACCTCATATGACTATATAAGAGAGACCATAAAAGTTCATGATATCTCTATAATCTAATCAAGTGCAACTATATTTCATTCTGACAGGCTAAGGGAAATATAAATGGAGTTTACATGCCACGGGAAGCTTTTAAGCGCACACATGACAGGCTACATAACCTTAAAATCAAGATGCTACCAGCAAACCATTTATTCATCAGGGAGGTTTGAATTGGAAAGATAATTAATCAATCAACAACCATAAATGAACAGATAATATAACGCAAGCGCACTTTGTCCTTCCCATGATTCTTGGTATTCACAAGGAAGGTCACAACTCACAAAGGATCCCATTCATACAGTTTAGTCATTGAGATAAGTCATCAACGAATTGAAAAGGGGACTACTATATTTGAGAGGTTGGTTCTCATAAATCTATCCAGAAAAGTACAAATGATAGAACCCAAAACAAAATTAGACCCTCACACAACAGCTGTTGTGACGGTTACAGGTGAACATGTGTGTGGATTTAAAAGACAAAAATCATAACTCTAACTAACAAGGCTGTGAATGACACAGTAGTAATCAATGCGATAGGCAGCGACAAGTAATGGCCTAGTGACAGGCTGCCTTGGCGACAAATGGCAATGGCCTAGCCATGCCAAGTGATGACAACTACAAAACATTTCGACTGTGGAAAACAACATATCATACCAAACAATAATAACTATATAAATCGTCAAGCAACAAAAGGACAATCCATATAGTCGATAATGTCAATAAGACATCACACTTAAACCATCCAAGACAATTGAAGTTTTCTTAAGCAAGCTACACAGGTCGTTTACTTTCAAGGGCTAAGGACGCGCGGAAGTGGAAGGAAGCGCAGAAGAATCATAATTACATTCACTTTCCTTGGGGTTTTGTGTTTTAAAATGTTATTCACAAAAAAAAAAAAAAAAAAAAAAAAAAAAAATCTTAAAATAAAAGGAAAAATAAGGTAAAGAACAATATAGTCGCACAGGCATCGAAAGACATCGCCTGTGAGGCCACAAGGCGATAAAGCATAGCCTCTTGCCTAGGCGTGGCCAAGGTGCGTTTTTAATACCTATGAATGACAATGGGGCAATTGAGTCCAACTACAATCCTAAAACATCAATTCTTATATAAATCATCCAAGTTTCTCTCACATACACTTAGTGAGAACAAAATCAGGAACAGCCAAAGCCTATATGCAGCTACAAGAAACATGCAACAACCATTTAGAGCTGTACAGATTGTTAGTCCATATGGACGAATACTACACAAGTTTTAAGCAAAGACAACAACTAATTATACTCTTTTCTTAATTACAACAAACTCACATGATTACTGATTTTTCATAACATTTTTAGTTATTACTATGTTTATTTCCAGGTGTTCAAAATGCAGCAGACCAACATTTCTTAAGCAAGTTATACTAAATTGAAGGAAGCTTGGGAGTGAACACATAGTATAAAAATGTAGGAACAACCTTTTCCTTTGAAAATACTTCACTACTCTAGTTATCCTCGATCGTTCCTTATTCCTCCCTACTCTCGACTCATTAAATATACAGAAAGCTCAAAATCACTTTTATGTCAGTCTGCATATTCTATTATGAATCGTGTTCAGCTCTTGCCCTTTATAAACCAAATGACACCATTCACGAAGGACCGTAACTTACAAAAATAAGAACTGATGATTAGAGTAACTAATAAAGTCTAAACGTGCATAACAAAAGCCAAATACCAAGTTTTTCATTCAAAATCTATTGGGCATCTAACAAAGGCAGAAGACCAATTACGGAGGAATAATTTCCAACGATGGGCGAGTGATGAGAAAATTCTTGCAACCAGACTATCTGTATTGACAGCCACTTAGCACTGGAATTGATCTTTTTGGCTATTCTGCTTCTTTATATTTGTGTTTAAACATGAAAACATACAGCCACATGCTCATGAAATATTTCAGCAAAGCACCATTATCTCCAAAAATTATTATTTCAAATAGGTATAATCCCGGACACTCACACACACACACAAACAATATGAATAGAACATATTATGCATCCATATACTGTGAATATGTGTTTATTCCCATATTTATCTAAGCTACGGTAAAATAAGCGATCACTGCTGGATGCTGGCATACTACTGCAATTATGCAATATATAATTTACTAGCATTTAGACAGAAATGATGCCACATACATACACAAAAACTAATATATGCATGCACAAGGAATTACCAATATCCACACAAACCACACATGTGTTTCTTTTTCTATACTCTATGGAGTAATAGCAATACAGTCTGGCTCATTTTCCAACAAAACTTCTTTAACAATAGAAAACCAGAATAGCAGAACAAGAACAATGCCAATTTCGACTCCAAGCAAGTTCAAATAAGATTATCAAATGAAAAAAGGACCTTGTTCAGTACGCGCATCAAGGAATGTTCGAGGTGGGGAAATCTCGTGCCGATCAGAGGCGGAGCTGGAGGAGGCCACCGCCGCAGAAATGGCAGCACGGCTGGAGGAGCTCTTCTTCTCATCGAGCATATCCGCCATTTTCCATAGGTTCGAAGAGCATAGAAGAAGACACGAGCACCGACTCCGACTCCGAGCGCCGCCGCCGCCGCCGCCAAATTTCACGGAGTAAGAGATTCTGGAAGTGGAATGTGAGGTGGAAACCCTAGGCGCGGTTGAGCAGGTGTAGAGCTGAGTAGAGGAAGGAAAAGTGGAAATCATTGTAGTATCATTAGTGTGTGCGAAGGTGGAGAAACGATGGGGTGGGGTGAGTGAATTATAATGGAATTTATAACAGGTGACAAGGACGGAAGGAGAACGAGACAATGGGATACTCGGGCATTGTATGGTTATGTTTTCATAGCTAATTTTCGTTTTCTAAAACTATTATGGGAAAATTATTTTTTATCCGAATATATGTGTGTTTTTATATTACTTCTTAAATTTTTTTTTTTTTTTTTCATTTAGCCTCCTGATATAAAGATTTTAAATAATGCCCCCTAAATTAAATATCGACCGAATAATCCCTTTAAATTCTGGAGGTGGGGAATTGGGGTGAAGTCAAAAATTCTTATAATTCGAGAGAAAAATGTAAAAATCTTATAGTTTGGGGGTCAAATTAAAATAATATGAATATTAAATTTTTGTATAAAAGTATTATGTTTACAAAAAGAGTGTGTGTATACATATATGGACGGATATTGGCACCCCAAAAGTTTATGAGTTCACCACATGTTTTCAGTTTCAAGATGTTCGTATGAAAATTATGAACATTGTGTTAATGTTCGGGTGAAATTATCGAACACGTGTTAATTTTTTATGTATTCAAAAATCTCATACGAACATTAACACAATGTTCGAAATTTCATCCGAACACAATAGAAGTTATTCAACAAATGGAGTTCATTGATGAAATGGGGTATACTCATAAAAAGTTGAGGTGTCAATATTCGTGTTATATATATATATATGGGTGTGCACAGTTCAGTTAACCGACCGAATCGAAACCGAAATTTCGGTTCAAACCGAAACCAAATTGAAAATTTTGGTTTGATTTTCGGTTTTCGATTTTGGGATTTGGTTTACCGAACTGAACCGAAAACCATAACTTTTATTTTATTTTTTAAATAAATTTAAAAAATGATCTCAAGTAAAACCCAATTGAAAAGCCCAAATCCACCACCACTGAGTATTAAGGTATTTCATAAAGTGGCTTTCTTCTTATGAATCCACCTCGCCTCTCCATCTCCGACCAGGCGGTCTTGTTCTTGCGAATCTCCATCTGCTAATTTATAGATCACTAATTCTGAGTGAGGTATTCCATAAGGTTACTAATTAAAACACATAATCCCCATTTTATATTGAATATGTGGTCTTCTTGCAATTCTCGTATTTTTTATTTTGATTTTAATTTTGATTTTGATTATTATTTTATTATTATTATTATTATTATTATTATTATTATTATTTTCTAGGGAGACTGGATTGATTATGTAGTTGATTTTTATTTTATGATACGTTAACAAGCACGAAAATCAATTACATAATGAGCATGAAGTAGTAGGTGCTTTCTTCTTCTTTTTTTTAAATAAATTTCAGTTGACCGAGAACCGAACCGAATAAACCAAAATTTAATTCGATTTGAATCGAACCAAACCATGTATTACAGTTCGGTTTTCGGTTTCTCATATTACCAAACTCCAGTTCGGGTATATATATATATATATATATATATATATATATATATATATATACAGGGTTGGGTTTCGGTGAGAATGGGTTCGTGTGTGAGAAATGAGAATAAATCCTAGTCATGATAACTAATCTAAGCTTGTGTCTCTAATTTAACAAAATATGTTAAATATTAATAGGCATAATTAATAATCTTTTGTCAGATTAGGAAACCCTCATTTTTCGATTTTTCTATTTTAGTTCTAAAATCTTCTCGATGCACTATTTAGTTCATATGATTCAAGAGAAATTTAATTTTTCAAATTGTTCTACTTGTCGCCCTTCTATTTTTGTTTTCCATGATGTGAGGTGATTGGGGCCAATTTAGGGTAAATATGACAAAAATCTTAAGCAATATTATGCAACTAAAATTGAATTTATTTTGCACCTCTGAATCTTGTTGTAGTATTGAATCCATATTTAGCTACTGATAAATAATAAATTTGATTATGCTTTTGCTGTAATTATGTTTATAAACTATTGTTTTGTGCATCGATTCATGGGAAAAATCTGCAGGTATTGTTGAATGTTGTTCCCGAACTTGTGAGTCTATTCGATAAAGGATTGTCGTAACACATAGTTTTACAAAAATATTGGATTCCAGAATATCATAACGGGTATATATTCCACATTTGCACAATTTATTGACAATATGTGCACAATAATGCAACCATATTTCCGTAGTATGGCCAGTTTGAGTAAACACACATACATGCGTCGCGTTTTATTGTCATTTCAGTATGTAGGTATAATGTGTTGTTTGCACATGTAAGTGCAATACGTGCACAACAATGCAATTAATTTTACACAGTATGTTGTTCAATATTTGAAAATATTAATACTTTGTAATTTTTTCTAACATCAGTTCTAGGAAAAATGCACAATAGTGACATTAAACATACACAATACTATCATTAGAACTGGGTATGTTAGTAGCTTGATTAGCCCATTGTTATATCCTTATTTGAAAGAAACTCTACACTTGTGCCTCTCTCTCTCTCTCTGTGTGTCTCTCTCTCTCTGCTACATTCAATATAGTTAATTACCACATTTTCCTTGGCTTAATCAATTGGTTATTTTGTATTTTACATATGAAAATTTGCAGGCACGGGAACTTAAGATGCAAGGTACAAAGATACAAGGATAATGTGGATTCAAAATTTGAAAATTAAGTTGAGAATATTATTGTGATCTTAATTTATTTTTGTTTAGATTGCAAAGCTTGAGTACACAGGGAGAACAAGTCTTCATTTTGAAGTTTTTTTTCCCGATTATCTTAACAAGGCCAATCGCTATATTTATGTAATTGGTATATTTTCTTTATTTGAGAATTTCTACAATATTAGTTCGAGGGGATGCACAAGAGTTGATGTATCACGTCAATATATGTGAACCTAAGAACTAATTTTGACCGTAGATCTAATCATTTGTGTGGACCAGATTTTTTCTATTTTTTTAAATTCATTAAATTATTAATATGGAAGGATAAGGGGTTTTATGTAATTTTGCAAAGCCTCTTAATCATATTAAATGACAAACCCATTCATGCCATCAAACCCGTCCCCCCATATCTTCCCAAATCACAACCCTAGAGAACCACAAATTCGGCCGCGGCGAGGCAGTCCACCCCCTCCCCCGCACACTCCTCGATTCCTTCGATTGCTGCCACCGCTCTCATCTCCCTCACCCGCTCCTCCTATCCAGTGCCTCCACCACCACGTCCGATTTCCGATACGCCACCACGGATGGCTGGACTTACAGATCCAGCCGCGGAGGTGAATGGTGAATCGGCGGCGACGCTGTTCCACTCGTTCGGTAAGTGGAACAACGGCTTACGGAGGCGGTGATGCGGCTGCGGATGGGGGTTGATTCGGCCGCGGGTTCGGCGAATGGTGGCAGTGGGTCGTTGGGTGGTAGCGATTTTTGGATTGCCGGGGCGGTGAATGGTGAATCGGCGGCGGCGCTGCTCCACCCGTTCGGTAAGTGGGACAACGGCTACGGAGGCGGTGATGCGGCTGCGGATGGGGGGTTGATTCGGGCCGCGGGTTCGGCGAATGGCGGCAGTGGGTCGTCGCCGTGGTAGCGATTCTGGGGCCGGTCGAATTGTTCATTAGTATTCTTTATGCGGGCAATCACTTTGTTGAACGGATGGCTCTGAGGAAATCTTGGATGCAGCATAAGCTGATTAAGTCATCTAATGTTATTGTGCAATTCTTTATTGCATTGGTGGGTAAAAATGATTTATTGTAAAAAAAAATTAATTCTTAGTTTTAGGCAGTCTGCAACTTGTTCTTGTTTTTGGTTTTGGTTCTGGATGTTAGTTTCTGAAGGACTTTTTGTTTAAATCATATCATTAAGCAAACTTGTTCTTGATTGCGGTGGTTGATTCGGACGGCTCTGGATTTTTTTCGAACAGGGTTCGACGGGGGTTG
>BMAC01000371.1:470642-500348 GCA_014905375.1 Phtheirospermum japonicum
TATTTTTGTTTTCCATGATGTGAGGTGATTGGGGCCAATTTAGGGTAAATATGACAAAAATCTTAAGCAATATTATGCAACTAAAATTGAATTTATTTTGCACCTCTGAATCTTGTTGTAGTATTGAATCCATATTTAGCTACTGATAAATAATAAATTTGATTATGCTTTTGCTGTAATTATGTTTATAAACTATTGTTTTGTGCATCGATTCATGGGAAAAATCTGCAGGTATTGTTGAATGTTGTTCCCGAACTTGTGAGTCTATTCGATAAAGGATTGTCGTAACACATAGTTTTACAAAAATATTGGATTCCAGAATATCATAACGGGTATATATTCCACATTTGCACAATTTATTGACAATATGTGCACAATAATGCAACCATATTTCCGTAGTATGGCCAGTTTGAGTAAACCACACATACATGCGTCGCGTTTTATTGTCATTTCAGTATGTAGGTATAATGTGTTGTTTGCACATGTAAGTGCAATACGTGCACAACAATGCAATTAATTTTACACAGTATGTTGTTCAATATTTGAAAATATTAATACTTTGTAATTTTTTCTAACATCAGTTCTAGGAAAAATGCACAATAGTGACATTAAACATACACAATACTATCATTAGAAATGGGTATGTTAGTAGCTTGATTAGCCCATTGTTATATCCTTATTTGAAAGAAACTCTACACTTGTGCCTCTCTCTCTCTCTCTGTGTGTCTCTCTCTCTCTGCTACATTCAATATAGTTAATTACCACATTTTCCTTGGCTTAATCAATTGGTTATTTTGTATTTTTACATATGAAAATTTGCAGGCACGGGAACTTAAGATGCAAGGTACAAAGATACAAGGATAATGTGGATTCAAAATTTGAAAATTAAGTTGAGAATATTATTGTGATCTTAATTTATTTTTGTTTAGATTGCAAAGCTTGGAGTACACAGGGAGAACAAGTCTTCATTTTGAAGTTTTTTTTTCCGATTATCTTAACAAGGCCAATCGCTATATTTATGTAATTGGTATATTTTCTTTATTTGAGAATTTCTACAATATTAGTTCGAGGGGATGCACAAGAGTTGATGTATCACGTCAATATATGTGAACCTAAGAACTAATTTTGCAATACACACCGTAAATCTAATAATATGTGTGGACCAGATTTTTTCCATTCTTTAAATTTATTAAATTATATATATGGAAGGAAAAGGGCTTTAGGTAATTTTGCAAAACCTCTTAATCATATTAAATGTCAAACTCATTCATGCCATCAAACTCGTCCTCCATATCTTCCCAAATCACCAACCTAGAGAACTACAGACTCGGCCGCGGCGAGGCAGTCCACCCCCTCCCCCGCACACTCCTCGATTCCTCCGATTGCGGCCACCTTTCTCATCTCCCTCACCCGCTCATCCTATCCAGTGCATCCACCACCATGTCCAATTTCCGTTACGTCACCACGGATGGTTGGATCCAGCCGCGGCGGTGAAGGGTGAATCGGCGACGACGCTGCTCCACCCGTTCGGTAAGTGGGACAACGGCTTACGGAGGCGGTGATGCGGCTGCGGATGGGGGTTGATTCGGCCGCAGGTTCGGCGAATGGCATCGTTAGGTGGTAGCGATTTTTGGATTGCCGGGGCGGTGAATGGTGAATCGGCGGCGGCGCTGCTCCACCCGTTCGGTAAGTGGGACAACGGCTACGGAGGCGGTGATGCGGCTGCGGATGGGGGGTTGATTCGGCCGCGGGTTCGGCGAATGGCGGCAGTGGGTCGTCGCCGTGGTAGCGATTCTGGGGCCGGTCGAATTGTTCATTAGTATTCTTTATGCGGACAATCACTTTGTTGAACGGATGGCTCTGAGGAAATCTTGGATGCAGCATAAGCTGATTAAGTCATCTAACGTTATTGTGCAATTCTTTATTGCATTGGTGGGTAAAAATGATTTATTGTAAAAAAAAATTAATTCTTAGTTTTAGACAGTCTGCAACTTGTTCTTGTTTTTGGTTTCGGTTCTGGGATGTTAGTTTCTGAAGGACTTTTTGTTTAAATCATATCATTAAGCAAACTTGTTCTTGATTGCGGTGGTTGATTCGGACGGCTCTGGATTTTTTTCGAACAGGGTTCGACGGGGGTTGTTGGGTCGAATTTCGGACGGCTTAAACCATAGAATCCTCGCCAATCGAAAAAAGCAGTGATAATGTAGTAAAAAAGCACTGCAATAATATTAAAAAAGCATTGCTACGTTATTATAAAAGAACTAAAATATAGTAAAAATCCAAAATTCTTACTCGCAATTTAACAGTGCTTTTTTATACAGTACTGTAGTGCTAAAATTAATCACATGCGATGCTTTTAATATTCAGGTTTTTAAATTTAATTATATTTATTTATAAAATTAAATTTGTGATGCTTTTCTGTATACAGTCGTAGTGCTTTTCTTTACCCGTGTGCTTTCTAAAGAGCAATGCAGTGCTCTTTCGAAATGTTGATATATGTCCAAAATACTCTTTTTATTAAATTAATGCAATATTTTACATAATTACCCTACTGACATGTCATGTTCTCAACATTAAGATTATCCAATCTAATGGTCAAGATGAGTTCCTAGGTTCACATATATTGACGGGGTTTCATTTGAACCCAACCCTATATTTCATTATGTACAAATTAATGCCTCAGATTATGCACAGTATGTCTCATATGGATTAACAGTTCTATGCGCGCTGTCGTTTAATGTCGTCTTAGTTGATGTAGGTGTGGTATGATTTATGCACTAGCAAGTGTCAATATATGCACAATAATGTATTAACTTATGCACAACAGTGTAGTAAATTGATTACAACAAACTTTGTGGTATTGTGTGATTCTTTTTTTCTATCTTCTAATATTTGTTACTATTTTACATTTTGTGTGATTATACCTTTTAAATTTACTTTGCATTTAAAATGCACACTAATATACATGCTTTTGAATAGGAATTATTAAACAAATACACATTAATAATATAATGGTTTAACTGCACAAACATGAGATATATTCTACTTTATTTCCATATCATAATTTGTTATGCTTTGTTTTTATAGTGACCATTTTATAAATTATTACACTTCCAGAATTATGCACAATAGTTCAGTTGAACATGCACAACACTTTAGTTGAAACTGCATATATAATAAATATTGCGGACTGGCGAATATTCTGTTAAAGCATGTTGTAACTATTTTTGAATAAACGAATATTTAACATCCATTTTGACTACCAATAAACCTTGCAAGGATGTAAGAATATTTGTACCATTTCATTCATCACATACTACAAGCAATCATTTAAGCAAAGAAAAATAAAAATAAAAATAAAGGAAATAAAATAGTAGGAATGGCGTGAGAGTTCACTAGCACTAACAAACACCTAACATCCACAATCTTGACTAAGTTCTTGCACTTTTGTGCACCCAACAATGCACAATATCCAATGTTGAACAACCGTCGCACCATAAAATCTACAAATATCCTACATATACTTAGTTCTTCACACTATAAACAAAAATTCATGCCCCAATATAGTATAGATACTCAAAAAAGAAAAACAAAACAAAACAAAATAGTGATACTAAATTGCATTGACAATTTTTTTAACTCAGTCTTTTGATCAAGTTTCTTCACCATGTAACTTGGAATATCCTTTGCCTCTTTTATGTTGATGCATACATACAAATCTTCTTTAGAGTAACAATTACTACGTGGCAGAGGAATCTCAAAATCATCTTTTTGCGCTATTTCTATCTACAACACAAACACCATTCACTCGAGTGACTGGAACTGCAACATTATAAAGTCCATGCACATTAGCCATTAATAGATCAAGAGATCAAAATTTAACTACATTCACATGAAATACACATTAATGTAAATGATTTCTCACATTAAATATAAATAATCAAAACCACAAAATATTAGAATTCAAATTCAAATTTTGCTAATATGCTTTGTTTTTCACTTGTGAATCTGATTGTTTTCTTCCCGTTGAAGACTTCAACAGAGAGCATTTTAGCAATGACCATAAAACAAACTATTCCATACAAGTTACATAAACGAGAAAAGTAAAAAAATTATCATTAGAAACCGAAAACACCACCATCTTGCATCTATTTAACTGACAAGCTCTAATAAATCATCATCCTACTATTGTTGGAATTCGTAGAGACGAACACCATGCTCGTGCAGCGGAAGTTTAAAAATTTAGATCCAACAAATCTATCCTGTGAACGAATATATTTATATAAATAAACGAAATAAAAGCATGAAACCCTTACAGTAAATTCAGGTCCGAGTTCACTACTATGGTATCCACGCGATTAATTCTCCGACTGCAAGATCCAACTCCAGTGTATTGCTATCGTGAAAAAAGTTAGGAAATCTCACGAAAGCTCAAGAACTCCCAATCTCAAAACTAGGATTTATATTTTCCAAAAACTCTCTTGTTTTATCGTTGTATCATTATTTCATTGTGTACAACTTATGACTTTATGTTATATTTATACTAGGTACATAAGAGAACTCTGTCCAAAACATGGGCCCAAAATAATTTTAGCCCAAGTACCTTTATTAATATAACATAGATAATTAAATCCAAATCCAATTTAATTTAATTAAATAATTTCTATCAAATCGAAATTAATATCATAATTATTAACAATTAAATATTACAATTCTAAATTGAATATTTAATACTTTCTTGATACACTCTTTAATCCGAAAACTAATCGCATAGTGTGACCCTATAGGCCTTTATATATGGCATCAATCCAATGATGATCCAAACAAAACTCCTAGACGGCTTAGCTGGACGAACTCAATATATAAAGAACATTCACTTGAACTCAGCGAATTATAACCTTTATACAAAGATTTGTTGAAATTCCTTTCATTCCGAATCACTCGATTAAGCTTAAGATTTATCCAAGTGTCTATCTCAATGGCTTAATCAATTTATCTCATCTTTATTAGTCGACAATTAGACAATACTTCAATCACTATATTGAACATGTCTCTTGCATTGGCCAATGACTTTAGTCGACTTAATATAGAGATTATGAGTGATTTCTCTCGAAATTCTAATCGAGAAATGAATTCTTTCTTGGCTCAACTACCACATTCATTTACATCATGGTGCACCCAACACAAGCCGTATCTACCCCAAAAGGAGTGCAATCGTTGGTCATGGTCAAAGTACACCACTCAGTAAATAAGGTGCGTATTGACCTCAAGTCGAAGGATTATCACACGCTTTATACACTGATGAGTTTATAGACATACAATAAATAACTTATCAGTAGGGTTTACTAATACTCTCCAAAGTATCCATGTGTCCATCACGAATAACTATTATTCGCAGTCGTGAGACTTACTGCATTCTCCAAAATGTGATGCAGACCACATGCCGACATATATTATATTATCAATATCCCAATCTTGATAATCGTTAGTCGTGGCTATTTTAAGAGTAATGTTTTATCAATGACATCTCACCATATCAATGACAACATTAACTCTACGGGAACATTTATATAAACAATCAAAATAATAATTCAATAAATGCAATGTCATATATATTACGATATATATAATAATTGTGATCAAGTATAATGTCTTTAAATCTGATTGTCTCTAGGATATTCATACTTTCAACTATTACATGTAAAAAGATAATATGTTTTTATCATAAACTCGTAATTTTCCATTTATGATATCATATAAGTCAGTGATCGATTTGCAATTACTTGTCCTGTCATTTAAAAAAATCCAAAATAACGTTATTTACACCAATATCATTTAGAAAACTCAACAAAAAACAGTTTATATATACAGGTAATAGAATTACAACCTCCATTTTGATGCAATATATTAGCCAATTTCATTCAAATTGATAAAAAGCAAGATATGAGCATGGTTAGATGACTCAAGTAAACCCAATATTCAATCTAGGATATACAAATAATTGGTTTTTCAAAAATTATATTTTTGCATACTATTTAACATAAATGAAGAAAACAAACATGATTGTAAATCTATTCATACCTAGACTCAACAATATAATTAGAAGACTTTACGAGCAACCATAAATAAACTAGTACACGAACACACTTACATCTAAATACATAGATCAATATGTCAATCAAAGCAAGAATTAATAGAAGCATGATAGAAAACTTATTGATAGTGCGGAGAAGGAAAATATTGTGTTAAGTAAACACGGTAATTTCAACGAATTAAACTGAATATCCAAATTAATCTCAATCATCCAATACTAGCAAATGAATATAATTTACAATTTACGAATTAGAAATATTAAAATATACTAAACCCTAATAACTCAAATGAATTAGAGATTTGAACAATAACATAGAACCACATACCTTCTTTCTCTTGGATCTGTGATTTTAGATCAAAAACAAAGAGAAACATACCAACATTCTTGGTGGGTGGATTATTATTTTTTGATTGAGATTTATGAGGAGTTTGTCCCATCATATGCTTTGAAATTCTAAATAACTTGTGTGTATACTCTAGGGTTTTTGATTTTTGAAGTGGGGGAGGATTGTAGATAAATTGTGCGTGTAATCTAGGAGTTTGGACTTTTGAAGACTGGAGAGGATTTTGGAAGTAGATGAAATCTTTGAATTTGTATCTGTGCAATTTGTGCGTGACGAGGGGCCAAGACGAAGATAAATAAGAATGGCACTAAATTTCATATAATTACAAAAAATGCCGCCGGATAAATTAAAAAAAAAGGACTAAAATTAATCGTTAGGATTCATTCTCATTTGTCTCCTAAGGATCAATTCTCACATGATCCTATTCTATACATACATATATAAATAAATAAATATGTAAATATAAACACACACACACACACACACACACACACACACACACATATATATATATATATATATATTATACTATATATATATATATATATATATATACACACACACACATATACACACACTAGTTTAACACCCGTGTATTATACGTGATTTATACAAAAATAAATAAGAAAAATATTTGTGAAAATTATAAAATTTAAAATTTAAAATAAAAAATTGAAAGGATGTGTTATCAACTCGTGCCCTGTTCAGTTTATTAATTATTATAATTATTGATTAATATTATATTTTAATGTTTAAATTAAATTCGTTAATAATTATATTTACTACTTATAAAAGTTCAAAAGATGTCACATTTTCAACCCGTCTCTAATATATATTAATCAATTATTATTAAATTATTTTATATTTATGTTTAGATTAACTTTGTTAGTAATTACAGTTACATACTTTGAAAAATTCAAAAAGTGTCATACTCTCAAGCCTTCTCGTATTGTGTCATTGTCTAATAAATATTAATTAATTATTATTATATGATTTTATTTTTTTATATATTTAGATTGAGTTCATTACTAACATTTAGTTACATACTCTAATTATTGCAAATATATCATAATTTACATATATAGAATATTTAAAATTTCAAAATTAATTTATTTTAACTTTTATTATAAATACAATTTATTAATTATTTTCATAAATAATTTTTTTTTTGTAATTAAAATTATTTCATATATAATTTTTTTAATTAAAATAATTAATTTAGATTTCTTTACTAATTATATATGACTTATTTATGTTATTATTTTAGAAGTATAAAAAAAAATTATTGAATTAGACAAAATATAAGAAAAAAAAACTATTAAGTTAGGCTAAATATAATAAAAATAAAATATTAAATTAGGCAAGATACAATAAAAGAAGAATATTAAATTAGGTATAAGTTAGGCTCGGATGACACATAAGCAACTGAAACACAAAAAAAATTTATTATCCAAGCGAAGCGCACGAAGCAGACACATACATTATGAGGATTTTGCATAAATATACTTGTTTAACACTCGTGTATTATACGGGACTTATCAAAAGATAAATATAAAAAATATTTATGATAATTATTTAATTTTAAATCTAAAATAAAATACTAAAATAATGTATTCCCAATCCGTGTCTTGTACATGTCTAATCTATTTATTAATTATTATAAATATTAAATAATTTTGTATTTGATGTTTAAATTAATTCATTAATAATCTTAGTTACATACTTACAAAATCTCAAAAGGCGGACATTCTAAACATGTGTCTAATATCTATTTTATTAAGTTTTACTATTAAATCATTTCGTATATTAATGTTTAGAATAAATTCATTAATATCTATTAGTTACATACTTTGAGATATTTAAAAGATGCTATACTCTCAAACCGTGTCGCATCGTACTGGTGTCTAATCAATGTTTATTAATTATTAGCATATAACTTAATATTTTTATGTTTAGATTGAATACATTACTAATATTTAGTTAGATACTTAAATTATTGTAAATAACTCATATTTTACCTATATATAATATTTGAAATTCCAAAAATAAGATTATTTTAAATTATATTTAATT
Organism: Phtheirospermum japonicum; assembly: GCA_014905375.1. NCBI lineage: Eukaryota > Viridiplantae > Streptophyta > Magnoliopsida > Lamiales > Orobanchaceae > Phtheirospermum > Phtheirospermum japonicum. Next base: position 479,153 of record BMAC01000371.1, read on the forward strand.
ATTCTCATAATAAAGTTTTTTTAATTAAAACTATTTCATATGTAGTTTTTATTTTAGATAAAATAACTAATTTATATATTATCTACTAATTATATATGACTTATTTTTATTTTTATATTAGGAGAATCAAAGAAAAGTATTGAATAAGAAAAAACATAATAAAAGAATTAAATTAGGTAAGATACAATAATAAGAAAAGTATTAAACTAGTTAAATATTAGGCTCGAGTGACACATAAGCAAACGAAACACCAGAATTATATATTTGTCAATCGAAGCATACGAACAGACACATATGTTAGGATCATTTTGCATTAATATATGGGGGTGATTATTGGGTTATTATAATAAGATAAGGTAATTAGTATATTATTAGATCATGTTTCTTATTTTTTTAGTTTTGTATTATTAGAATTTTATTTTAGGTTGTTTAATTAATTATATTATTAAATCATGAAAAGGTAAGTAGTATACTATTAGGGCAATAAATCATACTTTTCATAATTTATTAGGACTCATATTATTAGGTTGTTTATTTTAGATTGTTTTATTAATTATATTATTGAGGTTAGTATAATATGATAAAATAATTAGAATATTATTAAATATGTTTCTTATTTTTTGAGATTAATACAAAACTAAAAATAAATAAATAAATAAAAGACAACTGTGAACACATAATTAGTAGAATATCCCAGTTGATGTACATAATGTAATTACATGTGTACCCATTTTTAGTTGAAACTTTTGTGAACCTTGTTTTTTTTTTCTTTTTTCTTGTTAAATACTCAACTAATATAATGAAAAAATATTTAATTATGTTTCTTACGACAACACAAAGGTAAGACTCATATTATTAATATATTTATTTTAGATTGTTTTATTAAATATTTATTAGTATATTATTAGATTATGTTTCTTATTTTTTTATTTCATATTATTAGAATTTTATTTTAGGTTATTTTATTAAAGGTAAGACTCATATTATTAGGCTATTTCTTTTAGATTGTTTTATTAATTAAAAGGTACGTAGTATACTATTAGGACAATAAGTCCTATTTTTCATAATTTATTAATATATAAGAAAAAAATATAGTGAGGCTCGGATGACACGTAAGCAACCGAAGCACCATAATTTTTTATTATTCAAACGAAGCATACGAAGCAGACACATAGGATAGGAGGATTTTGCATTAATATATAGGGTAGATATATATGGGTGGGTTCCAAAGAACCTTTCCTTATTTGTGAACCTGCAAACTAATATTTTCATTTATAACAACAATATTTTTATTATATAATAATCACATTTGCTTTTATAAATAAATCGGTTACATACAACAGTAGTGCTTTTATTATATAATCCTAATACTTTTAATCAAGTAAGAAAAAATACAAAAAATCTGACCCATCTATAAAATTACATTTAAGGCCCAAAATTGGCATTAGATTCACATATAAAGTAGTGGTTCTCATTTAAACCTAATTCTATCTTTCTATCTATCTATCTATCGTGACAAGATGTCATAAATCTTTTACTAGATAATAATATAGTAATTAGTAATATAGTTAAAAAAAGATACATTAAAAAAATTACATCTTCTAACATTAAGGTCGTTTTTGAACATTTTCCCTATATAATATTTTGATACAATGTTATATAACAATGTACTAGTGATTAATATAGTGCTTTAGCCACATTTTTTATTAAAAACAAATCTTATCACAATAAATAATTTATGAAATATAATTTTTTTTTAAACATAATATTTAACATCATATTAATGTTAGCCTGATAATTTATATTATGCTTAGTCATGTGTTTCATATTAAACAACTATAAGATATGTATTGACAATATTTATATTTGGAAATTATTAATATTGAATGAAATTTTATTATTTTACTTTTCTTTGTCCTAAAAAATAGAAAAGATTTAACTTCATTATTGTTTAATATTTTGAGAAATAACTCTCAATAGGTTGCAAATTTTCATTATTTTTTATATTGAAAAATGTGACTAAGTACTATATTTATCAACTACATTGTTTTATAAGATTGTGGATAAGATATATAAGATATAGTTTTTTTCTAATAAAATCTTTTTTCACGATGTTATTAAGTACTATTATTATCAGTCAATCTCTTACTATTTAATGTTACGATATATAAATATACATATATATATATATATATATATATATATATATATATATATATATATATATATATATAATAGTTTAACACTTGTTACGCGGATTTATCAAAAGAGAAATATAAAAAATATACGTGAGAGTTATTAAGTTTAAAATTCAAAATAAAAAACTCAAATGATGTATTCTTAATTTGTTCCTTCTACATGTCTAATCTATTAATTAATTATTATTATTAAATAATTTTATATTTTAATATTCAAATTAAATTTACTAATAATATTATAAACATACTTAGAAAATTCAAAAGATGTCACATTTTTCAACCAGTGTCTAATATCTATATATTAATTATTATTATTAAATAATATAAATTATAATATCTTGATTAAATTCATTAATAATTATTAGTTAAATAGTTAGAAAAATTTAAAAGATGACATACTCTCAACCCGTGTTGCATTGTACACGTGTCTAATCAATATTAACTAATTATTATTATTATTATTATTATTATTATTATTATTATTATATAATTCTATTTTTTACGTTTAAATTCATTACTAATATTTAGTCACATACTTAGACTATTACAGATAACTCGTAATCTAACTATATGAAATATTTGAAATTTCGAAAATAAAAATTATTTCAACTTTTATTATAGATACAAATTATTTAATTGTGTTCATAATTAAGTTTTTTTTAATTAAAATTATTTCATATTTAATTTGTCTTTTAATTAAGATAATACTTTAGATTTTTTTACTAACTATATATGACTTATTCTATTTTTATATTGGAAAAATAAAAAGGAGAAATATTGAATTAAATAAAAAAATATTGAATTAGACAAAATTTAATAAAAGAAAAATATCCAATTAGGCAAAATATAATAAAAGGAAAAGACTAAATTAGGAAATACATAATAAAAGATAAATATTAAATTAGATAGATATTAGGCTAGAATGACACATAAGTAACCGAAGTACCAGAATATTTTATTTGTTATATGACTTATTATATTTTTATATTATGATAATAAAAGGGATATTGGATTGAATTAAAAGAAAATATTAAATTAAACAAAATTTAATTAAAGAAGAATATCAAATTAGATAATATAATAAAAGAAAATGATTAAATTAGAAAAGATATAATAAAAGAAAAATATTAAATTAGGTAGTTATTAGACTCGGATGACACATAAGCAAACGAAGCACCATAATTTTTTATTTGCTAAACGAAGCATGCAAAGCAGACACATAGGTTATGAGAATTTCGCATTAATATGTAAGGGTGATGAGATATAAATTCTACTTTTTTTATAAACATAATATTTTTACACAAAATTATGGTATTTATATTATTTTAATTTGCCCCCTAAATTATAAGATTTTTGTACTTATATCCAAAACTATAAGATTTTTGCACTTCGCACTCCCAATTTCTCGTCAGCGAAATCTGAAGGAAATATTCTGCTGGAATAAACATTAGGAGGCACATTAAAAAATCCTTTATATCAGGGAGCACGATGCAACAAAAATACTTAAGGGGGTGTTGTGAAAAAAAAACCCGTATAAATTGGGGGGTAAAATTAATTTTTCCAGCTATTATTAAAAACAAGATGAATATCGAAAAAGGATTAGTTTGTTTTACTGTGAAAATTAGAATTATATTTGAATGAGAGAGAATTGAATTTTACATAGGTTTAATTTAGTTAAGTGGTTTTAAAACAACATACTATAATTTGAGATATTGATAGACGTGGATTGTTTTTAATAGTTTAATTTAATATCCCTCCTACATACTAATGGTGTTGAGTCCAAGCCTACGTTTGATTGTAGCTTTGGCTGACACATATTGTCTCCTATTTCATTCGAATATGATGTTTCGGGAATTTTCCAATAGAAATCCCTATCTATAATATTTTTCGAACTTGGTACATGCCAACTCGGGGTGAGTGGGCACCCAATACCACTAGGCCACTCATAGTTTTTTAAGTTTTGTTTTATATTTTACAAAACATATTATTTCATTTTTGATTTATTATAATATTTTTACTATATTTTTTAATATTTATTTTATATTCTTATATTTACTTCATAGATTTTTAAGATTTATTTTATATTTTTAAAAATATATTTTTTATTTCAGTTTATTATAATATTTTTATGATATTTCTTTTTTATTTTAATTTTTAGAATGATTAAGATTTATTTATAGATCTCACATTTATTTTATAAATTTCTAAAGATTTTTTTATTTTGTTTTGATTTTCTTAAAAACAACTCATTATTGATTCAGATCATTTTATAATTTCTCTCTCTCTCTCTCTCTCTCTCTCTCTCTCTCGTATTTTAACTTTCATATTTTGGAAATAATTTAATTATAAGTTCTATTTCATTTACGTGATTGTATAAATTATTTCAGTATATTTCACATCGTTTTATGTTTTGGATCTTTTCACATCTTAAATAATTATTTAGTATTTTCTTAATAATTTTTTCACTAATTTTATAATTTGTTTCTTATTTACTTTATATATTTTATGATTTTCTAATTCTCAAATTTATTAAATAGGTTTTTATATTTATTTAATTATAATTTTTTCCTCCAAAACAAGGTGGATTGTCCTAAAACTAAGCTTTTTCCATGGGAAAATGACCCGTACATTATTCATTTTACATTTTCCCATACATTTTTCATTTGCAAACCGTAATAAAAGTCTATCTTTTTTAAATAATTATTTATATTAGTTTCATGGTGCAAGGTTGGGAATCTGGTCTAGTCTAACCTTAGTTTCTCGCTTGTTCTACAAACCCAACTGGTCGGATGACACCTCGGGTGCTGACTTCCAGTGGCCGGGTGCCTCTTTTCAAGCACGTTTTGACATATTTTCATTTACTCTTCTCCTTGTATCATTTGGTTGCCTAACTTAGGGTTATCAACGCTCGTATTTCAAAAAGACTAAAAAGCTTCTCATTTATAAACAAACAAAACATCAAAAGCGTATATTTTCCAAGAAATAGAAAAATCACATGAAAAGCATACACGTGGCCTCTGAAATACTACGAAACATACCCTTAAAAGGGACATAATTTTGCATGCAAACAGAGTGATTCGTTTACTATAAGTGGATTCACTAGAACTTATTTTTAAACTTTTTCGAGGCCAAGATGTGTGTAGTTTATGAAATAAACCACTGATAATCTTTTTTAGCCTTTTCAAACCTTCTTAAATAAAGTACTTTCACACTAAATATTGTCTCTAGTTAGCCCGTTTGAGCCTTTAACCTATTCTTTGTTCGCTACATAACTATTGGGTTGTCTTGTTAGATTTATACTTTTAAGTGTAAAGAGTGGTTCGTTTATGTTAGTAGAATAAAGTAGAGCAAAATTTGGAAGGTTTTTGATTTGTTCGATACATTGTGATTAAAGAGAGTAACCTTATGAACTCTCTGTATTTTTATTTTAGTTTCGTTTAAAGAAATTTCGATTAAAGTATTAATAAATCCATAAGAAAAGAAGAAAAATTCGAAATATAAGGAGGAATATAATTCCCCATTGTAATGCTAGTATTCAAGTGGTCCACATTATAAAGACTTTAATAGTTTTAGTTTTGAGTTGTTGGCCTACATTATTAAAGGCCTTGGGAAAAAATAGTTTTTAGTTTTTAGTTTAGTTTTATGGATTGATTGTCCTACATTGAAACACGCAGGCATACTCCTTCCTTCTGGGGACATTGATCCAACGCGCTTTCACATCTTCTTAACCCGAAATGGCTTGGTATAGTTGATGGTTGATATGAAGCTTAGTTTTTTTTTTACTTCAAATGTTATTTTGAGGGTGAAGTTGATATATTTGGGGTTTTTTTATGCTTAGCTTATAGCCACTTTATCTACATTACATACCTTGTACAAATAGTCTACATTATAACCTAGGTAAATACCTTTGATTCACAAATTTCATGCACATGCCTTGAGCATGGTGAGATATTAATACGATTGGAAAGCCATGGAGTAAGCGAATAATGAATTGATTTGAGCATATGCACGTTCTTATACACGAGTGAAAAGTGAATTGTTACATCTATATTGTGAGAATCGTGAACAATATATCGTCTACGAATTTAGTGAGACTCGCTCGAATTTTGGAGGATTCATAAGGCTCAGTTGCTAGTTAACTTAGTTTTTCCTTAAGAGTTGCATGATTCCTCTTTGATTGTATATTGATTATTGATCTCTTTTGCATAAGACGAAGTTTGGTTTTTAGTGCATTAGCCGGGACTATCAATGTTTAATTTTAGGGGTTTGTTTGCATGCATAATTAGATATATTTAAGGGAAAATTTTATAGTATTTAGGAGGCAACACGTATGACTTTCTATTTTGTTCATTATTTTTCCTATTTTCTATAAAATATTATACTTTTGGTTTGTTTATTGTTTTTCATAACTAAATGAGAGATTTTTTAGCCTTTTGGAAGACAGTCATTGACGACCCCAAGTTAGGGGACCAAAGGAAGCACGAGGAACAAGAGAAGATGAAAGATCTCAAAAAGGGCATGAATAGGCGACAACTGACCACTAGCATGGAGCACCTGACATGCCACTCGACCAGCTGGTCGAGCCTGTAGGACAGAGACAAAATAGAGGTCTACCCGACCTTGCACGCGAGCAAGTTGGTCAGGTGTCATAGACAAAAAAAATGACTAGAGAGCACCCAAGGAAGCATCTAAGGTGCCACCCAAGATGTGATTAGTGATTTTTACATATTTGTGTGTGATTTTTGTGTATTTTTGCATTTTGTTTTGCATGTTATAATGGGTTTTAGGTCGTTATTCTTCTCATTTTTCTTCTTTTTAGTATTTTTGTAGGTCGTTTCATTTTTATCCTGTTTAACACTTTTTCTCTCTCGTTTCGTAAGTTGCCGTTCTAATTATTGATTCTCTTTTTCAGCTTCGAAATGATGAAAACCGGACGAGGGACACAAAGCTGCCGTCGATCGATGCATCGTCGATGTCGATTGTCGACGCAGCACCGACGCTGATGTTAAAAGCAATTGTCGATCCACGTGCCGAGATTTCTGAGCATCCGTCGATTGATGCCTCCCGTCGACGCGACATCGATGGGCACCTCCAACAGAGTCGACGCCCTTGGTCGATCGACACGCCGAGAGCCACGTGCCACCATCAATCAACGTCCAGCATCGATGGAGGTTGACGCTAGAGACACCGTCGATTGACACAAACTAATGGTCGATCGACTACATCATTTTCAGGCGAATTTACCACGATGCCCCCCTCACCCGAATCTATAAATATGATATTTTCTCTTTAGCTGAACCAGGACGCGACAGACTTGGACAAGTAGACCTTTTTGAACCTCTCAGGGTTGACAACACAAGAGCGTTCTTGAATCTTTCTCCATTTTTATCTTTCCTTTCCCAATTAAAACTTTAGTATTTCAGTTTTTAGTAGATTGTAGATCGTTAATCACTGCTCGAACATTGGACGTAAGTTTCATTCCATTAGTTTCATTTCTCATTTAAACGATGCTATTTTCCTCCGCTAATTAGTGAGCTTTCATTTCATCGCTTTTATTATTCGAATTTCTTATTTGCTTAGATTATGAATTCTCTTGTTGGATTTGCTATGTTCTTGAATTTGCGTTGTTGTGTTTGCGTTGAATTTGTATTATTAAACTTGTTGATGTTTGCTAGTCTGATTCACGGGTCTAGTGCCTAGAATTTTTTAGAACCATCAACTGGGATTGTCGGGTGTTTAATCTACAAGTAGGGATCGACAACTCCGGCTCGTAGATTAAGTGTTCGATGAAATGTCAATTGATCGTGGAGACGATTCTAGAGCCATAGACCCCCGTTTTATTAATCTTTACAAGTTTTTGATTTCATTGCTCGTCGTTTAAATCATCGTCGTAGTTATTACAACTTCTCAAACCAAATCTTGACTAAGTGTTTTGATTAGCATTTTCGTTAACTTCTCATTCGTGAAATCAAATACGAAAATTACCTCCAATTAGTCTTCCTCGAGAGATTCAACTCGAGTCAAATTATCACTTACAACCGCTCCGTTTTCTTGCGGATGAGCTTTTCATTTTAATAAAAAGTAAGTGTAAAAAGTTCGATTAAAAATTTGGTGCCGTTTCTGGGAAAGGCTAAAGGTTGTGATTTTTGTGTTTGCTTTTCGTGAGTTTTATTTGTGTTTTTGTTCGTTTCGTTTGTTTATAGTGTTTGATTGTGATTCTTATCTTTCTTTGTTTTGTTATTTTACTACCAGTACATTTAATCTCGTGTATTGAGTGTTGTGTGTGCAAGGTACCTCGACGACGAAGGCCCGAGATTCAACAAACCATTTCAAAAGAAAAAAATGTCTAACTATCGAGGGTATCAATCGCATTGCAACCCGTACGCTATTCGTGCTCCTCGACCGACCATTCCATTGAGCCATGCGATGCGTGAGTACGGTCTTGACGATTTCTACTCTGAGCAACTCCCGATTTTTCATGAGCTCCCAAGCGAGGATTCGTTGAAGTTCATCCGCGAGTATGATGCCATCACCCGAACTTTCCCACTTCTGGGACTTACGAAGGATGAAGTGAAGATGTGACTCTTCATTTACACGCTAGAGGATCGGGCAAGAACATGGTTGAGAAATTTAGAGCCCGACTCCTTGAAAACGTGGAAGGAAGTATACGATTGGTTCATTGGGGCATTCTGCTCCCCTCAATTCAAACCTGCGAACCACCAATGGGCCCCGTCTTCAAATTCATACAATTTGGGCCACGATGATCCATATGCTCCACCCGATCACTTCGATCCTATTTTTGACCCTTATGCCCCACCACATAATTCTTACCGCCCGATCTTTAATGAAAATTCTTATAATCCGTGCTTTGAACCTTCATACGCTCCCTCCACCTCACCTTTTTGTTACACAGGATATGACCCTTATGCTCCCCCCGAATCTAATTCTTTCTATCTGAGCTACGATTGTTATGCTCCTCCCGACTCAATTCCCTACTACCCAAGCTATGAAGAATATATCCCACGCCCTCCTCCTGACCACAACCAACAATATTACTATCATCCCGATGCCTCACTTGATAATGATCCTTGCTTGATTTTTGATGTGGTGGAGCCCACCTTGGATGTTGTTAATTCGAGCTTGAATGCTTGTTTGGGAGAGGTGCTTAAAGAGGTTGAGATTGGGGATTTTGTTGAATGCGTCACCCCCCTTGTGCTAATTGGTGAAGTCTTGGACAAGAGTGTTGGGGTGTTGCCGTTGGAGTTTTTGGTGGGTGTTGAAAATCTGAGTTTACTTGATCTCTGTGAGGATTATGAAGTGGTGTCTGAGCCCCTTCTTGTATCACCTGAAGCTTTGTTAGAACTTGGGATGGAGGTGGTGAAAGAGATAGTTGAGAAGGAGCCCGATCGCCCTCTCTTAAGCCCGGATGTTGAATTTCGTGTTTTTGAAAGCGTTGAGGTGGTGATCGAAGAAACAAATGAGATTGGATTGATCGAGGGTCATTCCTTTTGTTCGACGGATTTTATAGTTCTTACGATGATCGAGCATCACTCCACGCGAATAGCTTTTGATCTCTACTTGGTGATCGACTACTCGCATTTCCGACCTCCAAAGCGAGTTGGAGCTTTCAGTTCTATATTCCTAAAACTTGCCTATTGTACCCGTTTTGGTGATCTTCATCACCCTTTCTTGCTCTTGGAGAACATTAAGGTGTGGCACAATCGTCGCCTATTTCTAGATCTCGAATAGCATCGATCGTATGAGTCGTCGAGCTTTCAACGTTAAACAAGTGCTTCATGGGAGGCAACCTAAGCAATTTGTATCCTTTTGCAATTTGTGTATATCTTGTCTCTAACTTTTCTTTGCTTTTGTTTTCATTGTGTTTTGCTTTGTTTTCCATTATTGTTAGAACAGTTGGGTGAATTCTTACAGGTCCGGACTTCTGATTGAAGAACATTGATGATTTGAGCGAAAATGAGGCACAGGAAACCTGTCGTCGATCGACGGCCAGCGTTGACGCCCCTGAGCTGCCGGTGTCGATCGACAACACAATCGAAGACAGGTCAATGAAGTCTCTGTCCCCATCGACTCGACGCTCCATAGATCGACACTAATGTTCGACAAGCTCTCTGTTCCCGTTGATGCACCATTGATCTATGCCCCTGGTCGGCAATCTCTCTGTCTAGACCATCGATGCCTCGTCGATCGATGACCCTCATCGACGAACTCTCTATCCCGACTGTCGACGCCCTCGTCGATCGACGACCCATCCCAGAACTGGCCCGTGCTGACTTAATATCTGTATTTCCGCCTGACCCGACAATGACCCGTGCCCTGACCCGCGTCTTCCACCTTATAAAACCGTTTCCCCCCCCTTTTTGTTCTTCACTTTGCCATAAACAACCTAGAAATGGTTGTTCTTATTCTTCTTCCTCCTTTCTCACAACAACAAATCAACTCTATTTTTTCGGCGATTATTCACCTAATTCCGGAAAGTTACCAACACCACTAGCATACTTTCCCATTTCTTTCTCTTTCTCCTACTTAGACAAAAAGGAGGGGGGGGGGGGGGGGGGGGGTACCATAGGGTTTACGATCCATTTTCAAGCTTCATTATTGAGGTAATCCGCTTAAACCATATCTTCGGGGCTTATTTGTTCGTTGTTTATTGAGATTGGGGGGCTTTGGGTTCAAACTCTCTTCAAATTCTTATATTTTGAAACACACATGCCACGTGTTTGACAAAAGTCCGAAAAGAACCCGAAACTCACATTTCCCTTATTCTCGAACCCTTTTCAATCCTAAACTTGAAACCATGTCTCAGGCGGGCAAACGTAAAGATATATCGGGGAAATACGGTGCCCCATTTCCAATTTACGACAAGGAGGAGGGTAAGGTTTTCACGATGATTAGCGGTTGGGAGTTTGCGTCCCATCGAACTATTGACCTCGACAACATCGAGGCACGGGCCCAAACGGGATCGCAGCACCATGCCGACATCCTTCATTACATCGAAGGACTTGGTTGCGCCACATTTACCCGATGGACTTACATGGTTTCCGCGAACTTATGCTCGAATTCTTCTCAACGTTGAACGTCTATGCTGAGAAGACATTCTCGTGTCGTTTGGGCGGGAATGAAATTTGGGTGACCGAGCGCATTTTCGAGGAAATATTCGGGTTGCCGAGCGAGGGCGTTCACACAATTCCATAGGATGGCAAATTCAACGACGGACTCTTTTGGGCCCAAATGATGAGGAAACATCAAGGAAACTGCACCCGATATGCTTTTACGAGGATTGATGATGACGTCGTGTATGTCGCATACAAAATTTTAGCACACGTGGTGTTGTGCAAACAAGAGGCAACAAACATAACCAAATCGGAGCTTTTCATGCTCATTGCCTGCTTAACAAAAACCAACCCCGGCTCTACCCTCTAATCGTGAATGGACTCCACGATATCGTGGAGAAGAAGCCGAGAAGAAAATCACCACGCCTCGCGTTCTCCCCATACATCACTAGCCTCGCCCGTCACTTCGGGTTCAACCCGACTGACAATGGCCTTTCGCCTCTCGGGACTTTGGCTCTCTCATTGATACGTGGTCCGGCGCCTCGAGCACAAAACACTGGACAACGCAGATCCTTGTCGCGATTAATCGACGAGCAAGACAAGGCAGACCCACAAATCGATTCGGGCCCGAGCCCTGATTGGAATCGGTTTTTTGGGGAGAATCGAGTCTTCCAGATGAAGATGTTCGAGAAGATTCGATTGATAGACGACAAAACCAATACTAATCACGCAAGTAGTAAACGAAGCCTTCGAAAGATCAAATATCATCTCTCCTGCCCCGAGGAGCATTTCTCCAAAGCCATTCCCTTTCTTACGACCGAGTCTAAACCGGAGCTGGATCTTGATGAGAATCCCTCCACCGAGTTCTATAAAAAAAAACTAACGTTTTTGCTTTTTTTTTACGTGTTTTTGTTTTATTTTTACAGGCTCCTCTTGACTTCGAAGCCCGTTGGACGTTCTTGGACGCTTGACTCATCACCACAAGCACAATCATAAGGACGTGTGTACTCATCACCACAAGCACATTCTTGGACGCTTGACTCATCCTTGGTTAGTTAATTATTTTGTATGCTTGCTTGTGTTTCATTCAAGTCGTGTGTATTTATATTGACTGGAACCTTGATGAAGTGACGTGGTTAGATACTTTGGTTAGGTTGTTTAGATTTTCATTCAAACAATAGTATAATAGTGGGGAATGAAGTGTGAAAAACCTATGAAGTGTTTTGTTCTTTTTTCTATTTATGTTTCATTCCAAAAGTCGAATACTCTCTACTATCCCGTTTTCAAATACCCTCTATAGGATTTTATGTAGTTTTTCTTTTAATTTTTGGAGACGTCAAAAACTCCAGGTGCGTAATCGAAAAATGTAATAAGTTGCGCTCAACAACATAAGATTTGAGTCAGTGAACTCTCTTACTCGTTTTATATATATCGTGCTCATTTAGTACCTCACTTCTATGGGTACTCAAAAAAATAAAAATAAAACAAAATAAAGCAAAAGAAAAGAAAAAGAACAAAAAAGAAATAAAAAAGAATAATAATAATAATAAAAGTACAGAAGAGAAATCCTTGTACAAGTGAAGTTCGTATAATAAGTCGTACAACCTTTGTACGCAATTTTATTTTCAATTTTTAGATTTTGTTGTTAAAGAGGTGTATAGATGACTGGGCTACTCGGAGGGCAACACATTACTTTTAGGTGTTCGGAAGATAGTCTAAATTTCTTATCTCAACGTATCATGTCGTCCTTTTAGTTGGATTTCCAGTCGATTTAATGCATTAACTTCTCGAATCATTTGAAAGCATTAGTGGTTAGTTCATCGGGTGGCTAGATTTTTCTTGTCTACGTCTAGATTTGATTTTGCTTGAGTACAAGCAAAAATCTAAGTGTGGGGGAGTTGATTTGTACATATTTGTGTGTGATTTTTGTGTGTTTTTGCATTTTGTTTTGCGTGTTATAACGGGTTATAGGTCGTTGTTCTTTTCGTTTTTCTTCTTTTTAGTATTTTTGTAGGTCGTTTCGTTTTTATCCCGTTTAACACTTTTTCTCTCTCGTTCCGTAAGTTGTCATTCTAATTACGCTTAATTCTCTTTTTCAGCTTCGAAACGACAAAAATCGGATGAGGGACGCAGAGCTGTCGTCGGTCGACGCATCATCGATGCCGACCATCGACGCAGCACCAACACCGACGTCAAAAGCAACTGTCGATCGATGTGCCAATATTTCCCAGCATCTGTCGATCGATGCCGGCCGTCGACACGACATCGACGGGGACCTCCAGCAGATTCGATGCCCTTGGTCGATTGACACGCCGAGAGTTGCGCGCCACCGTCGACCCACGGCCAGCGTCGACAGAGGTCGACACCAGAGACACTATCGATCGACGCAAATGGTCGATCGATGGTCGTCATTTTCAGGCGAATTTACCACGATGCCCCCCTTATCCGGCTCTATGAATATGATGTTTTCTCTTCAGCTGAACCAGGACGCGATAGACTGGGACAAGTATACCTTTTTGAACCTCTTAGGGTTGACAACCCAAGAGCGTTCTTGAGTCTTTCTCCATTTTTACCTTTCCTTTCCCGATTAAAACTTTAGTTTTTCAGTTTTTACTAGATTGTAGATCGTTAATCACTGCTCGAACATTGGACGTAAGTTTCATTCCATTAGTTTCATTTCTCATTTGAACGATGCTATTTTCCTCCGCTAATTAGTTAGCTTTCATTTCATTGCTTTTATTATTCGAATTTCTTATTTTCTTAGATTATGAATTCTCTTATTGGATTTGTTATGTTCTTCAATTTGCGTGGTTGTGTTTGCGTTGAATTTGTATTATTGAACTTGTTGATGTTTACTGGTTCGATTCATGGGTCTAGTGCCTAGAATTTTTTAGAACCATCAATTGGGATTATCGGGTGTTTAATCTACAAGTAGGGATCGACAACCTCATCTCGTAGATTAAGTGTTTGATGAAATGCCAATTGATCGTGGAAACGATTATAGAGCCCTAGACCCCCATTTTATTAATATTTACAAGTTTTTGATTTCGTTGCTCGTCGTTTAAATCATTGTCATAGTTATTACAACTTCTCAAACCAAATTTTGACCGAGTGTTTAGATTAGCATTTTCGTTAACTTCTCGCTCGTGAAATCAAACACGAAAATTACCTCTAGTTAGTCTTCCTCGAGAGATTCGACTCGAGTCAACTTATCACTTACAACCACTCAGTTATCTAGCGGACATGCTTTTTATTTTAATAAAAAGTAAGTGTAAAAAGTATGATTCAATTAGGTACAAAATATAGTTCAAACTGGGGCTATACTCAACCAATAACACAACCTGACACCTAAGTAGGTTGGTCGGGTGCGGTATCGCAAACAGAATTAACACTTCTACATTTTTAGATCAAAAACATGGAGTGACCCAAAATAATAATAAGGTAATAAAATAGACGACGTAGATAGGGTACAGGATGTTCATCTATCCGATTGGGCTAATTATAATCTTAGGGTCAATCTTCAACTGAATTTGGTCGATGGGTGTATGGATCCACGGATAATTTAGTCTACCCATGTTTATTGTCATAACTGAAGTACATATTAGCTTCACGAAGTCCTATATGATAAGAACTTTAATTAATTCGTTATTTATCATAAATCTAAAGACTTATCAAGCAAAACCATTATTTTGTATTCATTCATCTCCTATACTTTCCCTACATATATTGTATTTTGTTTAGGTTATTAAATCTAAATATAATTGATATTTATTTTCTAAATAAATTCTTACTACAATATTTAGGGTATTTAATTTGCTTAGTCTATATGAAATATGACCTTGCTCATCATTACTACGATTGAAGCCCGTACACTTGCGGTGGTAAAATTATAGGCAAACACCAATTGACCGACTTGAGTGTCAAGATTTTTTGTATGTGATCCCATCATCTTGGTCAATAATGTTATTTAATCAATAAACGCTTCTGACTTCAACTCATTCTTTAGGAAACATTGAGACGAATCCTTCATAAAAGTGTTAAGAACTGTCTCTTGCGATTGATTCTTCTCTTCAACAATCTCTCCATTAACCACTATAAATACGAATGAGGATGAAGCACGTACTTCCTACTAACACTATCATTATTACAGTAATTAAGATAAAAGCTTCCTCAGTTGTTATTATTGTATGGCTTCCCCATATAATTTGAATCCAATAGATTCAACAGATAATTCTCATAACTCCTTGGTTCTTGGTAACTCTTTAATTTAATTAACTCGTTAAAATTTTTAAGTCCATGTTAATCTCCTTGAGAGAATTCATGTCTTCCGCATTGGCTATTCGCTCCATACTTTGCATTTCGGAGGGCTATTGATAATTAGTTATAGTCATATCTTCAACGAGTGCAAACATATCTCTAACCCTTCTCGCAAGCAACGATCCTTCGGAAGCCACATCTATCAAAACTCGAGTTTGAGCCTTAAATCCATTGTAATAAAACAAATTTGATATGTCTCCAAAAAGTTATGTTGATGACACCTTCAAATTAGATATCGTAACTGGTCCTAACACTATGCCAAAAAGTGCTTTAGATAACTCTTATTTCCATGTTCAGATAACACTTAAAAGCGCTATATAGAAGTGTGTGATGTTTGAGCAACATGTGTTTTAGATAGCGCTTGACATCAAAATCACTATCTTATAAACACTTTCCATAACACTCTATGCACGAAAAATGCTATATAACAATAATCCACTATAGCACTTGCTCAAATAAGCGATATTAAATTTTTTTTATATAACACTTCCTTATGTAAGCGCTATCTAAATCCTCTCATCATAACACTTACTCCAATAAACGTTATGTAATTTACTGGATTCTTATAGCACTTACACAAATAAGTGTTATCCAACATTTTTTCCTTACATCACTTATTCAAATATGCGTAATGTTATATATATAATATAATATATATATATATATATATATATATATATATATATGAGAGAGAGAGAGAGAGAGAGAGAGAGAGAGAGGATTGGGTTCAAATGAGAACTCCGTCATTATATGTGAACCTAGGGACTAATCCTGGCCTTAAATCTAATATTGCACAGTGCAATTATATGTCCAGGTTCATTGTGCTTTTTACACAGTACTGCAGTGCTAAAATCAGTCCAGTTTTTTTAATTTAATTATATATATATATATATATATATATATATATATATATATATATATATTTTATGTTTTAAAACATGAAATATGTATCTTAAATTGTAGATCTTGAGAATGTGATTAATTTGATATATATTTCATTCAAAACGAATAAAATTTGAAAAAGTTATGGTTTGTTGAAAATTTGAGTTTCATTTCAAATTTTTGAATTTGCAGTTTATAAACGAAATTCGCGATGCTTTTTGTATACAATCGTAGTGTTTTTTTTTCTTAATCTATTGTGCTTTCTAAAGAACAATGTAGTGCTTTTTGTAAATGTTGATATATGTCCAAAATACCATTTTTAATTAATTAATGTATTTTTTTACATTATTACCATGCTGACATGTCATGATCTCAACCATCAAGATTATCCAATCTAATGGTCAAGATGAGTCCCTAGGTTCACATATAATGACGGGTTCTCATTTGAACCCAACCCTATATATATATATATATACCAACACATCACCACACAACATGCAAATTATTTAAAGCTAAATTCATCATCTAATAAACAAAATCACAATAATTGATGTGCCACAAAACAACAATTGAATGTAAATACAACTTGCCAACATATTCACAAAACATCACGACGAATCTCAATTAATTACTATAATTATTACTTGAAGGTATATATGCTAAGACATCAGCACGAGTATTAAATTCTAACATCAATCACTAGGAAAAATATGAGAAAATGGGGCTTGAGAAATACTGGGGCAATTATCCTCGTTTTTATCTATGCTTGATACAACCTGTAAAGAAATTGATGATTATAATAATAAATAGTACTCACAAAATATATCTAAGTAAATTCTTGGTTTATTGCTATATATAAAGCAGTATCTGCGGCAAATGAATATTGTCATTCATGCTCATGGTAATATTGCAGACTTAGTCCCTCCAGATAGCTGCGAGGAAAAAAATTAAGAAGTGAAAATTAAGAGGTTGCAAAATGAATAACAACTAATTGGTAAAAGATATTTCAGCCAAAAATATTTGATAGCCACCATCACCTATTAGAAGTCAAGTGACACATAAAATCCTAGGAAATTATTAGAGACGATGAGTGCAAAAGCAGATAGAGCACCGATATGATGGAAGCACATGCAGTCAATCATATCGGCATTTTGATTCGTATAAATACTCTAAAGTGAAATAGCACAAAGAATCTAGAACATAAACTACGAAACATGCACAACCATATATGAAAATACTTTAAGAAATTCCAAAACTCAAAGCGATGGTTATGATATTTTAAGGGGTATTTATTATTTTGAAAATTAATTGATTTTCATTTTAATAACTAAATCAACCTCAGTCCGATGGATGTTCCTCTCTGGTCCAGTTAAGTGTAGTTAGTCTAGGTCCTAGGGATGGCAATGGGGCAGGTCGGGTACTACGAGACCCGGACCCACCCCGTCAACCTCACGGGCCGGGTCGGGGCGACCCGTATATATAATTTTTTTTAATTATAAAATATCAATTATTATTAATACAAAAAATTAAAATATTAATATAAAAATTAAACATAAGACTACAAATTTAATAAAAATAACAATAAACCAAAAAAATTAAATTTATTATACATTTATTAGCTTATTTATAAGTTTATTTATTATTTATTTTATTTTATTAATGTATATTATTTATAAAAAATATCAATGTATAAATGTTAAATATAATATTAAGTTTATAAAAATATAAATAATCATATAAATTATATATATATATATATATATATATATATATATATATATATATAATATATATATATTTAAAAGAATAAAAATATTGTGCGGGGCTGGGTGGGCCGGGTACCCGTGGGGCGGAAGTGGTACCCGGACCCGTCCCGCCCCGCCGCGGGGCACGGGGCGGGGCACCCCAAATGGAGACAGTATACCATGGGACCCAGATGCACCCTGTAATTTAATTTATCATCATATATAACTTATATATATATATATATATATATATATATATAGTATATATATATATATATATATATATATATAATATATATATATATATATCATCACATATAACTAGTACATATCATCACATATAACTTATACATATTATCACAAATAATTGAGATTCTAAATCTAAAATTTAAAATTTTAAAATTAAAAAATTAACCTAAAATAAAAAATTAAACCTTAAAAATAAAAAATTAATCCCTAAAATAAAAAACTAAACCCTGAAATTGAATATTAAACTCTAAATTCTAAATTTCTATCATATATCATCACATATAACTAACACATATCATCACATATAACTGGTAGAATGATAAATTTTTGTCGAGACCTTAAAATAGAAAATTAAATAAAAAAAACAAAAAAAACTAAACATTAAAATGAAAAATTAAACCCTAATTATGGAAAACTAAACCCTAAATGTAAAACTAAACCAAAAAATGTAAAAATAAGCCCTAAACACTAAATTTTTGTCATATATCATCACGTTTAACTATCATATATCATCACGTATAACTATCATATATCATCACGTAATACAGGGTACACCTATCAAGATGCACCCAGGTGCACCTAATAAATTACCCCCCAAATGGTTCGGGGGCAGGGTGGGACGGGCCAAAATTGCCATCCCTACTAGGTCCTCTTTTTCATAGTCTGGTAATCGAAGTCAACTGACTCATGTGGAATAGGGCTGAATTTTGACTGAGCTAGTCGCTTGAGGTGTATAAGTTACCTCTCTCGTTAATATTCATGACAAAATATTATCAAACCGAGTTATAAATAAAATGTTTTTAATTACCACATTCACTAATTACCATTTATTTCAGTAATGTACAAGGCTCAAATGACAGTTCAGGTTATTATATTTTATTTTACGCTGTAAAATTATATATTGCCTTCTACACCATTGATATTAAAACTATATTTATCTTGATGGACTTTAACTGTATACCCATTCTTCACTAAAGAAAATATGCTTAAAACTAGGATGGCTTTACACACGCACACGAAATATATATATATATATATATATATATATATATATATTATATATATATATATATATATATATATATTTGACTATATTTATTTTATTTTTAATTGTAAAATGTATTTATGGTGCTCTGCCAGATGGACTTGCTCATGAGCTACCAAGTCCAAATGAATTTCGAAAACCACTACCAGCGTCGATAACCTTGAAGATCTGAGATGAAAACTTTAATTAATACCTTAATGTCGACTAGGTTTTTATAAATAAAAATTAAATTTAACTTCTTGAGGACTGGAGTTCTAACAAATGATTGGTCTTTTAATAACTTGAATCGTAAGGGGTTCCTTTTCCAGTTTGAAGGGTAGAAGAAGGGGAATGAGAGACTTCCCTATCAAATGGATCTTAAAACCCTGGGTAGCCTATAGCTTGACCGCCTTGTTGAGGGCCCAGTGGAAATATTCCAAGGCTCAAGATGCTTCAAGAAGGCCATCGAGTTATGATATCTTTTTAGGAGTTTCTTCCGGTAAGACTACATAAAATCTTGACCCACCTTTGGATGCCTTCACTCTTAGTCACCTCTTTATCATTTGATGATGATGGTACTAGTTTTGTGCATTTCTCTTTGGATTAATTTAGATCATCATGTAGATTCTGAAGAGTTATATTAGCCGACGTTGATTTGGATTTGGACAACGAGAGATCGTCTTTAGCCCTCGCGAGAGACTTTTCGCTCATGGTAATCATATCCATCTTCCTATCCAGCCACACTTGGGTTTCAGATAGTTTCTGCTCGACTACACAGTTAGAAGTATTTTCTGCTTTCCCCTTGAATAGTTACATCGACAAAGATTTGGAAGTAAGAAGCTATAAGAAATGAAAAGAATAGGGGTTAGTGGATTTTTGTGCATGTACTTATGCAAGGAGGTATGTGAGGATTGTTACCTTGCCAAGACGACATATCAGGACGTGGGTTAGCCCAATCTTTGAGTAAGCTAGGGACTTTTGATAATCAGCGTCACGAGATGTGAACTTTACCGACGAACTAGGCACCAAATGCAACAAACTCTGCATTATATCAAAGCTCGCCACGAGATGGATTCAATGTCATCTTCCACCTTTAATGATTAATATGTTTTCGGTGTGTTTGAGATAAAATAACTGTGATGTCTAATGATTTAATAAAATAAATTTAGGGAGATGACATGATTGATTTGACTGCCCAAAGAAACTGTGTACATGCACCCCATTCGCAATGAATACGAATGTCTACATAATTTTTGTATGAATATTTTATGTTGGATAATGAAATGGTTGTAAAATAGTTATAAATATTTCAAATAAACTTCTCCCTTGAGTTTTCTATATACTTTATCAAGTCAGTGTTGAGAAGAACTTATTGCATTCTCCTGCCAGCAGTGGTCATGCCTTTGGCCCTAACTCAAATATTTGTTGACTATATATTTAGTAACTAGTATTGTACCCGTGCGTTGCACGATAATTTTTTATTTTATTTTATTTAATATAAAAAGAATTATTTAAAATGTATTAAAATATTTAAATAAATAATTGTATATATGTATACGTAAATTATATATATCTCTCTGTGTGTATGTATATTTCGGTAGGAACCATCACTAGTTCTCACACCAGAGATGGTTTTACCATAACTGCTCCCTATATATAAATCATCTAAATATTATTTAAAGATCGAATAGTATTCAAAATGATATAACC
>BMAC01000371.1:501932-515844 GCA_014905375.1 Phtheirospermum japonicum
TGGACTCACAATAAAAATAATAATAACAAAAAACATAAAAGCCTCACAATAAAAATCAAAATAACATAAAAGTGATATATATATATATATATATATATATATATATATATATATATATATATATATATATATATATGATCTTGTTATTTTTAATATTAATTAGGTATCTATCCTAATTATATTAAGTAAATTCCAATATAATTTAAAAAAAGAAAAATAATCCTATGTGACTTTTTTTCTCTCTTAGAGCATCTCAAATGGAACAATGTGAATTCCTAATGACATGTCATATACAATATTATTATTTAGAAATCTTCTTCAATGGTAAATGTGAATTGTATAAAATACTTAACTACTAATAGGTGAATAAATAAGGTAAATTATTAAATAGACAATGTCTAGCACACCATCTACTTGTAAACGGTGTGCTAGACATTGTCTACATTTTTTTCTGCCACATAAGCATTTTAAACTTATGTGGCAAATAATTTACTCCAATTGACATCCCATTGGAGATGCTCTTACATGGTTTTTTTTTATTGTTTTCACTGTCTAGCATGGATTGTAGGTCTACAATTTCATGTGAAGATAATTTTTTTCTCCGCACAATGAGCAAATGATAGTGTAAATATTAAGAAAATATAAATATTAAAATGATGTTGAAGGGGTTAGTATGTAAAATATAAATGCATACCTAACAGAATAAATTTAATTTTGAATTTCAATTGAAATTAAGTATGACATGAATGCTTTDAAAATTAATGTGTTTAGCAACATTTGCTTTCAGAGGCGGTCTTCCCCCTTTTTTTTATTTCGAATTAGTTGATCTTTTTCCAAATCTATTGTTGTTGATGTCATAGTGTTTATTCCACTTAGTGTTGGATTTGCACTTGTATTTGTTTACGCGGTTTCTGAGATATTAACAAAATACATTATTTTATGAGATCAACTCAAATAAAAAAGTGTTGAATCGTAATACTAAATTATAAACAATACGTTGATAGACAATAAAAGTAATATCAAATTATATTGTATTTTGAATTTTCGTATAATTTAATTAAATAAAGTGATCAATTTATTTTTGAGAAAATGTGACGAATTTGATATGTTGTATTCGAAATTAAAAAAAATAAAAATAAATAAAAAATAACTCAAAATGAAAATCAAAATAACATATAAGTGATTATATATATATTATATATATGTATATAAGTATATATATATATATAATATTAGTTCTTATTGTTTTAATATTAATTAGATTATCTATTCTAATTATGTTAAGAAGATTCCTACATAATTAAAAGAGAAAACTAATGCAAGGTGGCTTTTTAAATAAAAAAAGAAACCAAATCATAATAATATTAAATAAGGTATCTATCATCATTATGTTAATAAAATTCCTACATAACTAAAAAAAGAAAATAATCCTACGTGGCATTCCATGTATATAAGTATATATATATAATATTATATTTTATTACTTTAATATTAATTAGAGTATCTATTCTAATTATGTTAAGAAGATTCCTACATAATTAAAACAGGAAACTAATCCAAGGTGTCTTTTTAATTAAAAAAAGAAACCAAATCATAATAATATTAAATAAGGTATCTATCATAATTATGTTAATAAAATTCTTACATAATTAAAAAAAGAAAATAATCCTACGTGGCATTTCACTCATATTTTTTTCTCTCTCCATACCTCTGCTTTAATATATATATAGATATAGATATTATAGCTCTACACAAGAAAAACTTTATAGTGATTTACCATCAATTCTAGATGTTGTATTCATCTCATGATGAACTTCAAAATGGTGTCTACTTTGTTGCATTTGTTGTCATGATTCGTCGGTAAAGTTAAGGTGTATGTTAAAGTTGTTTTTAATTTTTGTCGGTGCTTTGAAGACAAATGGGGGAGTGTACGATGAAACATGTGGTATGGTTGGAATGGGCTCTGTGGGAGGGTTTCATTGGTGGTGGTTGATAAAAATGGTTTTTAAATGTATATTAGAGCTCATTTAGTAAGGTTTCGATTATAGATTGTTCATAAAAAATGTGATTTTAATTATATTTTTGCATTTGGACGTTGTTACATGTTTTGCTCACTTTATAGGTTATTCACCAAATATTTAGCATAATTGAGATGCCACGAGCTTAAAGAGAAGTGAAGTATGGAGTTTACAAGTTGTTTAGACCATTAGAAGGGTGAAGAATCGTACATGACTTAGAATCTGAAGGTGTGTAACATATCGAAAGAAAGATAATGGAATTGGCTTTACAATACTTTTTACAGTTTGTCATTTAGAGTTGATGAAACTATATAATCTGTTAGGGAGAGGCTAGGTGTTGCGGTCGCAAATTCGGGCACTACTACGGGCCATATTTCAGGCAAACGGTCGTGACCTAGCCTGCGATAGGCTCATAAAACATTATAAGAACGCTATTTTCGGGTTTTATGGGGAAGATTTGACTTAGACTTATAAAAAGAAGGTTGAAAAATCATCCAATTACATTAGAAAAGGGGGGATAAACACATACAGAGTGATTGAGAACAAGATTGAAAGAATTGGAGCAAGATTGGGAAGAAAAACACAAAGAATATGAAAACCGAAGGATCCAACCCATACAATCCTATGGTTATAGCTATTTTTTAGTTCTTCTTTTGAACATAAAGTGTTTGATGAATTTCCTATATAAGCATTTGATTATGTATAGCTAAATTTGTTATATTTTGGGGTTTAAAAATGATGAACGGTTGATGCTTTTATATTCATTTTAATCAAGTACGATCCCTTTGATATTTTTTTGTTTGTAAATAATTATTGCATAATTGATTGACAACTTCTTATGTTTGATAGTTGTAATTGCTTGACTGACTTTTATAACTTGTAGGTTTGATAAATGGAATCGAGATAGGAGATTCATCAATAGACTTTTTAAACACAAAACACTCTAATCAACAGGATTGAGAGGTTTGAGATTATAAGTGATGTCTTTTGTAAATCTTTTAAGCCTTTTGGAGTTCTAAGTATGATTTCAAATGGAGACGTTATTTCAAACTTAGAATCTACATTTTAATCACTTTAAGAGGAGGATTAAACTAAAATCGTGATTAACATATATTGAATTAAATCATAAAAAATAATTGGTTGATTGAAAATAATTTGCATTGAGAGCTCATTGTGCTCCCAAACCCCGGAATATCTCCTTATTATTTGATTATCTCTATTACTTGCTATTTGATATTGATCTTGGTGAAATTGTGATAGTAGTTTTTATAATTGTTTATTATGTTCGTCGTTGATAACGACACAACAAAACTCATATTTTATGTTAGTTTAAGTAAATCTAAATTAGCATAATTATATTTCTTATTGAATTCTTATCATTGGTCCTTGTGGAATACAACCTTGCTCGTCGTATACTACATCTATACCATACACGTGAGTTAGATAAAAACACACAAAATAAAGTGCGAATAAGTTTTTGGAGTCATTGTAGGGGACCATCTGAATAGAATTTATAACAATATAATTTATAAATTAGCTTTAATTTAAACATTTGTTATGTTTTGAAGCTTGACTTGAGTGACTTTTCGATCGGTAAGAGCAAAGATGGAGGCACCACCACCGGTCGACTTGAATGATAAAGTCCAACAACATCAATTGCAACTTCAAGAGTTGCAAGTGTAATTCTAACCACAAGCACCACCACAACTGGACATTCGAGTTATGTTCTAGCCTAATGTTAATCGAGTATACGGAGGAGCAATTATGCCAATAACTCTAGCGAAAGATTTTCAGTTGAAGATGAAACTAATTACTATGGTTCAATAGAACCAGTTTGGGGGAAGTGTTGTAGACAACCCTAACGCATTTGGTGCATTTTCTTGAAATATGTGGAATGATCAAGATGGACGATGTTCTGGACGACATAATTAAACTTCAATTTTTTTCTTTCTCTTTGAGGGATAAGGCTAGGTTTTGTTACAACACTTTTGGCTTTGGATCCATTGAGACTTGGAACGATGTGTCAGAATTTCCTCCTCAAGTTATTACCCCTAAGAAAGAATTTGAAGTTAAGGAGCGAGATAACTCAATTTCGCCAATTTGATGGAGAACCGCTAAATGAGGCTTGAGAGAGATTTAGAGAATTTTTGAGGAAGTTTCCTCTCAAAATGTTTTCCCAAATGACAAATAGATTTGCTAATTCTACAATGTTTTGAATGGGCATACTAAAGTGATAGTGGGCGCCTCATCGGGAGGTGCATTACTAGCGAGAAACACTAATGACACAATGAATATATCGGAAGATATGGCGACAATAGATAATATGGCAGACTAAGCAATCAAGCTCAAGACAAATGGCCACGGTGAATGAAAAAAAGGAAGTTATCTCCTTGAAGCATCAAATTGCATCGATGAATACCAAGTTCAAGATTTTAATGACATAAAACATGGGATTTCAAAGCAGTCAAATAAGTGGATTTGCCATGCACGAATAGACTAAAGACATAAACTTCTTGAATCAAAATATTTCTAGTGACACAATCAAGGAGGGAACCAATATCATTCGAGGATGAGAAAACACCCAAATTTCTCATATGCTAATCCGAACAACGCAACCCAACCCCTCCCAAGTTTTGCGGTTACAAATGGAATGATCAATGAGGGAAGAAAATTAAATATGGAAGAGACTTTCAATTCGTTTATGGGCGAAACAAAATCCCTGTTCGAGAAAATTGAGGAAAGCCTAGTTCAAGTGAATGAGTCAGTTGGAACTCACATGAAGGCTCTAGAGACACATATTTTCCAATTGCCTACCATCATTGGAAACCTACATCAAAGGGGTCAATTTTCGAGCAATACAGAGGTGAACCCAAAAGAGCAATACTATGACATTTATCTTAGGAGTGGTAAGGTAAAGAGTACGAGAATCCGACGAAGCCGAGTGAGAAACCTGAAAGATTCATGAAGAAAGCGAAAAAAGTGATCGAGAAGCAAGTTGATGAAGAAGAACTGCAAGTAGAGAATGGGAAAGAGAATAAAAAAGCCAAAATCTACTCCCACGTTCTTTATTCCTTTGAAACCTTTGTTTTTTCCGCATCGTTTACGAAATAAAAAATTGGATGTTCAATTTGAAAATTTTCTTGATTTTTAGAAAAATACATATTAATATTCCTATTATTGATGCTTTGCAATAGATGGCGAACTATGAAAAGTTTTTTGAAGCGAAAGTTAGAGGAGTATAAGACGGTGAGTATCACCAAAAGAATGCAGTGTGGTGATTTGAAAAGAAGTTGCCATTGAAATGCGAGGATACAGGTAGCTTCACGATCCTTTGAAATCTTGGTGGCATTTTATTCGAAAAGTCATTGTGTGATTTAGGAGCTAACATCAATTTGATGGCACTATTTATTGAGAAGAATTAAGGTCGGGACTATCAATTCGACTATAATTGCGTTTCAAATGGCAGATAGGTTTATGACTATTCCGACGGATATTACAGAGGATGTGTAAGTTAAAGTTAATGATTTTAGTTTTCTTGTGGATTTTGTGGCGTTCGATATGCAGGAGGATAAAATATCCCGTTGATTCTTGGACACCCATTATTAGCCATGAGTGGAGCGTTGATCGACGTGAGAAAGGGAGAACTCACGTTAAGGGTGAATGATGAGAGCACCATATTTTTTATTTATAAAAAGTCATGGTTTGAGAGTGATGAGATTGAGGAGTGTAAGTTAGTACAAGATGTGGATAATTATTTTTAGGGTTGCCCCCAATGTATGCGGGGGGTTTTCGCACATTGCCTTCTGAAGTAATTTTTTATTCTATTTTTCTCCCTAATGTACAATAATTTCTGACATTGCCCCCTAAAATTTATTTTTAGCGGAATATTCCCTCTATATTTCATTGGTGGGGAAGGGGCGCAAAGTTCAGAAATCTTATAGTTAGGGGGCAAATTGCAAAAATCTTAAAATTGTGTTGCAAATTAAAATAATATAAATATTGAATTTTTGTGTAAAAGTGTCAATTTTATTTTTAAAAAAAAGCTACATCTCATATATATATATATATATAATTATTATTATATATATATATATATATATATATATATATATATATATGAATTAGATCTAATGAGTCCAGTTATTAAAATGAGTCCGTAGGGCCAAATCTCAACCACTCACTAGATTTAGATCTGATGGATGGAGAATGGTTGACTAATAAACATATAACATGATTATTGTATAATTATAATACTAATTTTGCATCATCAGACATGTAAATGTGCATTAATAAACTATTAAGTGCGCAATAAAAATGTTAGAAATCAGCTTGGAAAAACATGACATATAATGCAAATATCGTTGTCATTCTAATAATGCATCAATGTACTTCTAAATGTGCAAAAACACGCGTCTAAATGTGCAGTGAATTTTTATTCTTTATTATTAGGTTTTTCGTAATAATTTCAATTAGTAAAAATTGTTGGGAAAGATGGTATGGGTATTGTTGCTTAGTCGTAAGGAATAATATGGTGTAATTATTTTAGCGATATTTATGTTTTTATGAGACTCATAAAGAGATTTAAATATATGGGAATTATTAATTGAGGAGATAGAGAAATATAAATGATGTAATTTATATCAGTTAATAATATTAATATTCATTTAAATATTAATTGGTGCATATTTAAAATTTTGTTGATGCACATTTAGAAAGGCAGAGATGTATTTGTCACCCAAACTAATTTATATGCATTGGATCTAATGCATTGGATTGTTGAGATTTGGCCCTACAAACTCACTATAGGAAATGGACCTATTAGATCCACTCCCTATATATGTATGTATGTATGTATGTATGTATGTATGCTATATATAATCGTGACATGATATCAAATTCTTTACGGACAATAATATAGTAATTAATAATATAGTTAAAAAAGATATCATTAAAATATTATATCTCATAATATAATCATATTTGCACTTGGGCTCAAACATTAAGATTATTTTTGCACATTTTCTCTATGTAATATTGTGATACAATCTTATATAACATTGTAATTGTGATCAACATAGTACTTAATCATATTTTTTATACAAAAAATAATAATATCGAATAATAATCTTATTTTTCGTCTCACAATAAAACATATACGAAATGCACTTTTATTTTATTTTGTTCAAACATAATACTTAATATTATATTAATTATATCTTTTTAGCCTAGTAATTTATATAATACTTAGTCATATATTTCATATTAAACAAAATAAGAGATTTATTGACAATATTTATATTTAAAAATTTCTAAATATTTATTGAAATCTTATGTTTTATATTTTTTTTCTTTGTCCTAAGAAGTAGAAAAACCTTCACTTAATTATTAGGAAAAACTCTCAAGATGTTGCAAATTTTCATTCTATATATTTCTTTGTTTATGAAAAATATGACTAAGTACTATATTAATCACCAATACATTGTTTTGTTAAGATTGTGGACAAGACATATATAAGATATACTTTTTTTCTAATGGAATCCTTTTCATGATGTTACCAATTACTATATTATTATTAGTTAATTTTTTATGGTATCATGTCAAAGTGTGTATATATAGATAGATAGATAGATAGATAGATAGAAAACTTTAAGGTTCCTAGACTTTGCTTCCAAATTCCACGTCGATGGAATCTAAATAGAATATTCTGCCAGAAACAAACTTTAGTGTGAAACATCAAAATTCTTGTACATTAGAGGGCAAAGTGTAACAAAAAATATTTCAATGGCAATGTGCAAAAAATGCATACATTGGGGGGCAAAAAATATTTTTTTTCTTGTTTTACAATAAATATCCTCCTCATATGAAATCTCATATCATACCATCTTTTTTTTTCTTATGATGATTTTGATATAATGATACTTTATTTCAAAAAGAAAATGATGTAGGTGATTAACATGAATTTTTCATGATTTTAGTTAGTATTTTAGTTAGTTTTTATTGTTAATTTTGGTATAAGTTGGATAGATTAAGCATATTTTTATATTTTTGTATTTCCAGCTTATTTTACCGTGTTTTGATCGTTATTGATGTAAATGGGTGATTATTCTCTGTTTTTCCCCACACAGCTAAGTAACCGAAGGAGCTCAGTGCTAAATAGATGAAGTTTGACGGCCATGAGACGAAAACGAGCGATTCAGCGAAGAAGTAGCAGACTTATCGTTAAATGAGCCGCAAAGCAAAGGTCGTCAATCAATGCAGTCATCGACGCTCTGGAGCCGCACGCATCGATCGACCATCATGTCGACGATGTCACCGCCAAAACTCTCTGTTGGCGTCGATTCTACTCCGTCGATCAACCACTTGGTCGACAAAACTCTCTGTCCACGTCGATTATAACCCCTCGATCAACACCACACCCTCAGTCCCTGTCGACGCCTTTCCCTTCGATCGATGCCACGGTCGACACCGACCCAGAATCAGGATTTTTATGGAAAATTATGCTCCAAGTTTTGGGAAACTTATAAATACCCTTCTATAACTCATTTAGGGTACACTTTACACATTCCTAGGGTTACAAGACGCAGAGAGAGCCTGTTTCCATTGCCCGTTACATAGAAAGAAGATCGAGGTTGAAGATTCGAGATTACAAGTGCTAAAGCTCCATTCTTTCGTTCGTGATTCGTTCGTCGGCCAAGATCCATTACTTTCTCCGGAATAGATGGAGATTTTATTTCTTTTACTAGTTCCAATAAGTACTTTAAACCTTTTAATTGCTTTCTAGTTAAGTTTTTAGTTAAATCTAGCTTTTAGATAATTTGTTCTTTATTTTCGGATCTTGATTTATTTTATGCTTGATACTTTGGATAATATAGTTCGTAATCTTTCATCTTAAAATTGCGTTTCATTTATTCATGCTTGATAATCGTAGCAGTAGTTTATTCATGATATTAAATTGCTTTTCAATTTCCAGAACCCTAGTTCATAGCTTTTAGTTAATTAAGTCTTTTAAATTCAAGTTGGTTAATTGGTTCAAGTTAATTAGTTCTAAATTATTGATCTCATATTTCAATTCTTAGTTTATAAAATCAAAAACAAACAAACCTCCAATTATACTTATTCGTGTGAGACTTTGTGACAAAACAAACACCTGAGATTCCAATTGGTTGTTCCTTGAGAATCGACTCGGTTTAGCTTACCAACCTACAAGCGAACTCGTACTCTTGAGAGCAAGCTTTAAACGTTTGACAAACATATTATAAAAGTAGGTACGTTAAGCTTGAATCAGTAGGTATTGTGCTTGGCGATTCGAGGGCGAATGACGAGGTGATAAGGCACTTGGAAGCACGTTTTGGTACCTAAAGCATCGTCCACCTTTTAATTAAGGTGTTTTCATACGTACTCTAACTCTAGTTCTTGATATTCTATGCATTTCCTTACTTGCATATATTTTTACTTAAGTTTGGGGGTGATGTTATTGGAGTTAGAAACGTACCCTATCTTGCATTCATGCAGTTGCATGTTAGCATTTTTATCATTTTAGCACGCTTACAACTTTAATTTCTTGTTTTTAGGATTTTAGAAGAGTTTATTCACGTCAGTTAGAATGGAATGTTAAAATCATAGGTTCAATTAAGAATTTTTTATGTTACTTGATTTGGAAATTGGGAAGTCTAGTATCCGAGTTGATGATTGATAACAAACTCTTTGAACTTGTGAAACCTTTGAGAGTTTACTTTTGTTGTATTCATTTGACATAACCGGTGAGTTCATGGCCAAATAAAATAGTTGTTTTTATATCTTGAGAGTATCTTCATTAACATACAAATACGCTAGAACTTGCCTTAGTCTTGGTTGTGGCCTAAAGGTTTGTGATTTGTGAAAATGATCTAGGTGATTTTTGACACCCTCTTAGCCATCTACAAATAAATAGCTACCACAAATAATTTAATCCCCAGTCAGCACCTTTGAGCCTATTGTCCTTTTCTTTGTTAGCCACATAATTACGAATTGATTTGATTCTATTTTGCACTCTTGGGGAAAGTGAGTATGAGTCTTTATATTTTGATGAGAGTAGAATTGTTTGTGTTGGTTGAATATATTGTATATGATGCAGGGGTTTGTGACGACTCCCCAATTTCACTAGGGATTGGTTCAAGTAATAAAATTTATTTATTTAAATACACTACTTAACCGTAAGTATACAATGTAGATGTAGTATGAAATGAGTAAGGTCAAATCCCACAAGGACCATATGTGGTTTAAGTTTGACAAGTAATATAATTTAGATAGTGTAGTTTTATCTAAACGGTATAAATGAGTTTGGGTTGTTGTAGTTATAAACGACAATTGTAAACTAATAAAAATATAAACTGTGGAAAACAAAATGCAATTTATGATTTTTGGAGAAGTCAAATGATAGAAAGTATTTCGGGGTTTTTCACAATGATCTCCAAATGTCATTCATTTTTAATCAATCAAGTATATTGTGATTCAATTAACTATAAGTCAATCACAATGGTAGTTTAATCATTCTCTCAAAGTCATTAAACCGAAGATTCAAAGTATGAAACAACGTGTCTGTTTGAATTCATACTTAAAACTCCAAAAGGTGTATAAGATTTGTATTACTTTGATGATTTGTTTAAAGATTGTACAACCTCATTATTAATTTCAAAACTCTCGATCTTGTTGATTAAGTATTTCATATTTGAAAGCCTATTGACAAACCCCATCTCTCAAATTATGATTTATCAAGCTAATTATTTTGAAAGGTTGTCAATTACTCAAAACATAAGAAACACAAGCAATTGTTTATCACTTATGCACATGAAATCAAAACACGAAAATAGAAAAGGGATCATACTTGAGTTGAACAAAATATCATAATATTATTCAATCATTGTTATTCCAAACCCCAAAATAAGGAAACTTAGCCAGACATGTTCAGCAAGTCATTCACATAATTCATCAAACGCATAATAGACATAATGGAAAGTAAAAATAGAAATAACCAAAATGGTTGATATGGATCCCTGATTCCAGTTGTTTATCACTCCCAAACTCTATGATTCTTATCAAAAGAAAATCAAAACTAAACTATGGTGGATGATATAGGATGAAAAGATGATGATGTTGTGCGTTAAGCTCCTCATTGGCTAGTATATTTGGACCTCTTCCTGCCACCATTTTATAGCCAAATTCAAATTTCGGCCTTTAACTTCAAGGTTGTAACGTTTTGTAATGCGTCTGAGTCGTTATCGGCCTAGCTATCGATTGATAGCCTGGTCGATAACACTTAACATCAAAATTGACTTCCGGTAGTGACCCAACTATCGACCAATACTCAGGGTGATAGTGGGCTTCCGACCTCCTCTGGTCTAGAGGGCTCGTGGGCTTTATCTAAACTTATTCCAATGTTCTCCTTCTTCCTTAACTCTAGTTAAAATCTTCATTATTATATCTTTAAGTCCAAATAAGCTCCAATTTTTTTTCAAAAGTAACAAAAACATACCAAACACGTAATAACACCCAAATAATATAAACTTAAGTTAAAAAACATTATATATGCACAAACAAGAATTGAAACCTAACTAAATAACTCCCAAAATGTGTATAAAAATTGTGTTTATCAATTTATTCTTATATTTTGTAAATAATCAGGCATCAAAGGTTCCTTCAAAGAAAAATTATAAAGAAATGGGGTGGGGGTGAGGGGGGGCACTTTGATGATATGACTAAATGTTAAATCATATGTTATAAAAACTATCTTTTGGGGGGGATGAAAGAAGTTTAAGTTTAAAAGTTTTGATTATTATAAGATAGTGATTAAGGTAATTAGTTGCTTGGCCTAATCTGTAAAAGCTTTAGTTTTCGAATGATTTTGGATTTTTAGGATGAGGTGAAGCATATCATAAGTTTCAAGGATTTTATTGTGTAGCGATAGTTATGGTATTCTTGTACGTTTATTCGTATTATAATTACTTTTGTCCAAATGTTCCATATACATTACGACCTTTAGAAAGCCTTATTTGATTCACGAATCATATGTATTTGAATTGTGCACAGTGGAGGTCTAATGCGAAGGACAAACATGTGAGGTAGGCATATTTTTGAATTGATTTGAGTGTATGCATGTCCTTATACAAGAGTGATGAGTGATTTTACATATATTGTGAGTCATGAACAACTTCGTTTAAGAATTTGTGAAGCTCGCTCAGAGTTTGGAGGATTCATGAGGCTCGAATGTTAGGATTACTTATTTTTGTTGAGAGTTTCATAATTTTCTTGTAAATATTATATTGATTTCATATTGCCTTAGTAGGGTGATAAATTAGATGCATTGGTCGGGACTACTAATGATTAAAGTTTGGGGAAGTTGATAAACACGTTTTTACCAGTGGTTGCATAGTCGTTAAGCGACTGTAATCAAGAATTGCCTAGTGAACCATTTTGAAAATTGTTCTAAAAGTCATGTTTTTTTTGTTTTTTGTTTTGCAACTTTGAAAAAAATTGGTTTTATTTGAGAAATGAATAAAAGACATGATTTTAATTGCGAATGCATTAATAATAAAACACCATGCACTTTTAGTTATGATTTGACATTTACAAAAAAAAAAATAAAATTGAATTCTGGTATTCACATAACTCTAAATATCAAAGATTCAGAATAACGAGATTCATAATNAAAACTCTCGACCCTGCAATAAACACAGATTCTTATTATTAATAATATTTTCAATATAGCTAGATTCTATATACCAAAACTCATGATTCTAACAAATGTTAATGCAAACATGCCCCAAATATTTAAACTTCTTCTAATAATAATAACCTTTTCTTTTTGCATGATATTCCTTTTTAAATTAGTATATATACAAAATAAAATAAATTCGAGATCACATTTTCTTATTTTACACCACAAGACAAACTCCTTAGATGGATATTCTTTGGATCTAGGATATTATTACCTTTGTTCCAGGGTTACAAATGAGTCTAGCTAAAATGAACGATGAATGTTTGCTTCTATTTATTATTTTAAAAGATTTTTGTGGTTGTTCATTTAATAATCTAACAT
The DNA here is from genome assembly GCA_014905375.1 of Phtheirospermum japonicum. NCBI lineage: Eukaryota > Viridiplantae > Streptophyta > Magnoliopsida > Lamiales > Orobanchaceae > Phtheirospermum > Phtheirospermum japonicum. The sequence continues at coordinate 515,025 of BMAC01000371.1, forward strand.
GTTCATGAGTGTTTACGAACTATTCACAAACATGTTTATTAGTTATTCATGAATATTAAATGTACCTTTTCATATACACTCACAAGGAATGAGTATTTTGGGCAAAGAAATCCCCAGTTACTTAGGGAGGAAAAGAAATCTTGTCTTTTTAATTCTATCCAATTTGTCAATTTGACTTCTAATCTTTTTTTTGGTATATTTTATCTTCTAATTCAGCAGAATTTTTTACACAATTGAAGGATAAGTTCATCCTTTCATCTCCCCCTCATCACAATTTTCCAACACACCATGAAGAAGAACCATATGGAAGGACAATGTTTGCCCTTCAATTGTGCGAGACTTCTGCCGACAACATGTTCAAGGTGGTAAAGTGTAAAAAATGTATAGTTTAAAAGGCAAAATATGCATAAAAATAAAATTTAGGATACAAAGTATCAAATAAGATGAAGTTTGAGAGTCAAATTTTTTTCACTCTTATTTAGGGAAGGGTAATGCAGATTGGGATTCCCCACATTCATGAAGCAGGGATGGGACGAGGATGAGATTCATGCTAGTTTTGTACAATCCTTGTCCCCCGACCCGTCACCATTTAAATGAAATGGAGATTCCTTCTCCTTGTTCTTATTTCTCAAGTATTTTCTTTTTTTTTTTTAATATGTATGTATAAATATTTATATTTATTTATTACTAATTATAAACATTATATTGTTTAAATTTCAGGTTGTTACAAAACTATAAATTTATTCGATGTTTTTTTAATTATAACTAGTACATATTTTATTTAACATCACACACACACACCAAGTTGGGCTTCAATGCA
>BMAC01000371.1:522359-549826 GCA_014905375.1 Phtheirospermum japonicum
GCAATAATATTGAACCGAAAATGAAAGCATACAAACTTACGTTGAGTTGATTGGTGGAGAAGCAGTTTTGAGGAGAGAGAAGAGTCCAAACTTGTACGGACGGTGAGGAGAAGCATATAAAATTACCATGCCTATTTGTTAAATAACAAAATAGAAAAAAATCCAAAAAAATAGTAAAAAATAGAAACAAAACCCAAAAAATCACGACCGGGACGGGGAGGGGTGCGCCTAAGCGTCCTCGGAAATAAATCCTATTTTTTATTATTTTTTTCTATTTTTTACGATTTTAATTATTTTTAATTTTTTTAAAAAAATTAATTAAATTTGCGAGGGAACACAATTTCCCTCGGAATAAGTCCGAGGGAATCCGTTATCCTTCGGAATAATTCCGAGGGAAATTATATTCCCTCGGAAATTTAATTAATTTTTTAAAAAAATAATAAATGAAACCGAGGGAATCAAATATCCCTCGGTTTTCCGAGGGACTACTTCCCTCGGAAAACCACCCGTCGGTCATCCCTCGATTTTTCGTTCGGTAAATATGGCGGGAACATTTGACGCCTTGATTTCCGAGGGAATGTAATTTCCTCGGAAAAAACCGAGGGATTTTTTTTTCCCTCGGTTTTCCCTCGGAAATTTGCTGTTTTTTTGTAGTGTAACTTTTTCAAATTTTATTCGTTTTGAATGAAATATATATCAAATTAATCACATTCTCAAGATCTACAATTTAAGATACATATTGCATGTTTTAAAACGTAATATATATATATATATATTACGTTTTAAAACATGCAATACTACAGTACTGTGTAAAAAGCACAATGAACCTGGACATATAATTTCACTGCGCAATATTAGATCTAAGGCCAGGATTAGACCCTAGGTTCACATATAATGACGGAGTTCTCATTTGAACCAAATCCTATATATATATATATAAGAAACTAGAATTTTATTGCAACCAAATGAAGATAGGGGAGGGGGGGCAAATCCCCTACACGACCAATTAAGTTCCAGATAATAAAATTTGGGGGGGTCGAGGTCCCAACACGACCAAACATAATTAAGCAGTAAACTAAAAGTCTTGCTTCATCTATAATTATGACCTTCCTTATTCTGTTTTTCTTGTGGAGGCTTCGGTGGTGTTTCTTGTTCTTCCCCGCATCGGTTTCTCCTTCTTTCACTTCTTCACTTATCTCTTTCCCATTAATTTCTCCATTGTTGGCCTGAAGGGAATAGATGATGGTGTTGGTGGGTTCGGAGGTAACCTCGGAGCCGGACTCGAGGAAGAGGGTGGTTGCCGAGTCGGAGAAAGTGCCGACGGCAACCCCATCGGCGAGAAGAGTTTGGAGAGGAGAGGGGGCGACCGGGAAGATGGCGAGAGGGTTAGGCGAGAGTAATGGGCTCGGGGGATAATCTGTGGGCTAGGCTGGGTTGAAGAGAAGGAAGGGTTGTGGACTGGATTGGTGAAGGCTAGCGGGCTGAAAGGGTTTGGGTTGGAAAGGGAGGAAGAAGAGTGGGTTGTGGGCTTGGAATTAGAAAGAGAACGAGAAGAAAAAGGTACCTGGTCCATGGGCTGAGAAATTAAAGGAGCAGGATCAGAGGAAGGACCCAAAACCATTGTTCTAAAAATCGCTAGGCGGCCTCTAGGCGCCAGACCAGCGCCTAGCGCCTAGGCGGGGCTTAGAATTTGAGAATAAATACTCTAATTTACAATATTACATCCAAAATTTAATTGTTCAACATACTACCTGATACACAATAAAGTATATGAAAATCCAAAATTAAAAGTAATGATCATAAGTTCAAAACTATTGTTCAATTCAAAGTTCAAAACAATATAAATCCATAGCACACATTACAAAATCAAACTAACCAAATAAGGGCAAGAGTTCTCAGTCTGTTTCTATTCTATCTCAATTCTTGCCCCGTAACAATTGAATTGGCTTTAAAAAAATTTAAAACCAAAACGACGTCGTCTTGGATAAAAAAAAAAAAAAAAATTGGACTGCAGGCGCCGACTTAGGCGCCGAGGGCGCCTAGGCGGCGCCGAATTCCTCCGGCGATTTTTCTGCCCGATTTTCAAAAATTGTGGGCGGTTCGAGGGCGCCGAGCGCCTAGGCCGATTTTTAGAACAATGCCCAAAACAATATTGGGCTGGGAATCTTCAGAAAAAGCAGCCAAATTCGGGCCGGGATGATTTAAAATCCCAAGTTAATCACCATATTGATACCAATGACTCAAAACTCGGAAATGATAAGGGATAGCATTTTGGAATCGAAGTTTGGTATGTGAATAGTATGTGCAATACCAACCCATCCCCGCCTAATGTCATTCCTAAACTCAACTTAAATTAAATGAATTATTCAAAATAAAACATTTAAATTAAATGAATATTATGGTAATTGTAAATGAAAATGAATAGTAATACTAAAACTAGTCCAAACTCATTTATCACAATAAGTAGTAATTATATAATATATAAATGACGACAGACAAATATCATGCGAACACTAAATAAATACGTTCACAGAAGTTCATGAACATAAACGAAAATATTTTCTTGTTCATCTATGTTTGTTATGAAAGTATGAATGTCATAAAAATAATCAAATTTAAAGACATTATACTTGATCACAATTATTATATATATCGTAATATATATATGGCATTGCATTTATTGAATTATCATTTTGATTGTTTGTGATTATTCATATAAATGTTCCCGTAGAGTTAATTTTGTCATTGATATGGTGAGATGTCGTTGATAAAACATTACTCTTAAAATAGCCACGACTAATGATTATCAAGATTGGGATATTGATAATATAATATATGTCGGCATGTGGTCTGCATCACATTTTAGAGAATGCAYTAAGTCTCACGACTGCGAATAATAGTTATTCGTGATGGACACATGGATAATTTGGAGAGTATTGGTACACCCTACTGATAAGTTATTTATTGTATGTCTATAAACTCATTAGTATATAAAGCGTGTGATAATCCTTCGACTTGAGGTTAATACGCACCTTATTTGCTGAGTGGTGTACTTTGACCATGACCAACGCTTGCACTCCTTTTGGGGTAGATACGGCTTGTGTTGGGTGCATCATGATGTAAATGAAGGTGGTAGATGAGCCAAGAAAGAATTCATTCCTCGATTGGAATTTCGAGAGAAATCACTCATATCTCTATATTAGGTCTACTAAAGTCATTGGCCAATGCAAGAGACATATTCAATATAGTAATTGAAGTATTGTCTAGTTCTCGACTAATAAAGATGATATAAATTGATTAAGCCATTGAGATAGACACTTGGGTAAATCTTAAGTTTAATCGAGTGATTCGAAATGAAAGAAATTTCACCAAAACTTTGTATAAAAGTTATAATTCGCTGAGTTCAAGTGAATGTTCTTTATATATTGAGTTCGACCAACTAAGCCGTCTAGGAGTTTTGTTTGGATCATCATTGGATCGATGTCATATATAAAGGCCTATACGGTCACACTATATGCGATTAGTTTTCTGATTTAAGAGTGTATCAAGAGAGTATTAAATATCCAATTTAGAATTGTAATATTTAATTGTTAATAATTATGATATTAATTTCTATTTGATAGAAATTATTTAATTAAACTAAATTGGATTTGAATTTAATTATCTATGTTATATTAATAAAGGTATTTGGGCTAAAATTGTTTTGGGCCCATGTCTTGGACAGTCCAACCCTTTTTAGGATTAGGGTTCTCTTATGTACCTAGTATAAATATAACATAAATTCATAAGTTGTTTACATGAATGAAAAACAAGAGAGTTTTCAGAAAACATAAATCCTAATTTTGAGATTGGGAGTTCTTGAGCTTTCGTGAGATTTCCTAACTTTCTTCACGATAGCAATACACTGAAGTTGGATCTTGCAGTCAAAGAATTAATCGCGTGGATACCTTAGCGTTGAACTTGGGCCTGAATTCACTGAAGCTGGATCTTGCAGTCGGAGAATTAATCGCGTGGATACCTTAGTGTTGAACTCGGGCCTGAATTTACTTTAAGGGTTTCATACTTTTATCTCGTTTATTTATTATATAAATATATTCGTTCACAGGATAGATCTGTTGGATCTACAAAATTTTTAAAACTTCCGCTGCACGAGCATGGTGTTCGTGTCTACGAATTCCAACATGTTAAGATTAAAAAATGAGCATAAAAGAACACTATTTGAGTTTGTTCGCGATTTGTTCATCTTGGCAGCATTAGTCCATTCTATATACAATTGTTCATCTTGGCAGCATTAGTCCATTCTATATACAATATAAACTATTAAGCCAGAGATTACTTGTCCAAATATAAATCGAATTGGAGTAGTTTGGAATATATATATATATACACACACACACTTAATTGAGTCGAGCTCCAATCAAGGTTTTATACTTATCGATGGAAAGAAATATGTTCAAGCTTTATTCATATCATCATATGCTAATGAACTAAGTTAAAACGAGCATATCACAATGGATTTTGATTTCATTATCGAGTAATTTTGGTTCTTCGTGAAATCATATTTCATAGTGTTTGTATTTTCGTAAATGCTTCGTCAGTGATCAGTACTATTACTTTGAACTGATAAATGGCATGGAAGGAATTTTCTTCATAGTTTAAACTAGTTTAATACCCGTGAACTAGTTTAATACCCGTGTATTACACGTGGTTTATCAAAAGATAAATATAAAAATATTTGCGATAATTACAAATTTTTATGTAAAATGAGAAATTCAAATGATGTATTCTCAACTCTTGCCTTGTACATGTCTATTCGTTAATAATTTATTTACATACTTATAAAAATTCAAAAGAAGTCACATTCTAAACCCGTGTCTAATCTCTACTTATTAATTATTATTACGTTATTTTGTATTTCAATGTTTAGATTAGATTCGTTAATATATAATATTACTTACATACTTTGAAAAAATAAACGGATGTCATACTCTCAACTCATGTCGCATTGTATCGATGTCTAATCAATATTTAATAATAACGGGAGACCCGCATAAAACTAAGTTTGAAAAAATGTAAAATATACAACACCCGCGTGTTACATATGAATATGTGATATAAAATATTAAATTTATAAGACATTGATAATTCTATTGAGAAAATGTCGTGCATCTAACTTGTAATATATGTAATATTATTTTAAAGAATTTTTTCTGCGTAAGATACTAATTTTTTCGTGCAGATATATAATATATATGTATCAATGCATTATATTTGAATTAGATAAAAAAATTAGAATATATTTAATATTTATTTTTTTAGGCATAATAATTTATTATTAGTATTAGTATTAATTAGTATTACGTTATCTTTTTTATTTCACTTTATTTTTGTTTTTTGTTTGGTGTAACAATAATTTTTCATATATATTTTTAATATTATTTTCAATTTATTATATTGGGATTAGATAAAGAAATTTTAAATTTATATTTTTATATTTATTTCCCTTTTGTAATAACTTTATATAACTCATATTTTTCTTATATCAATATTTAGAATTATAATAAAATTATTTCAACTTTTATTGTAATTAAAAATTAATTCAACTTATATATATTTTTTCTAATTAGATATAAATTTTTTATATTTTTATATTAGAAAAATAAAAGTAAGATATTGAATTGGACAAAATATATTAAAAAATGTATTATAGTAGGTAAGATGTAATAAAAGAAAAATATTGAATTAGGTAAAATATAATATTAGGAAAGTATTAAAGATGTAAATATATAAAAAGAAAAAATACTAAATTAGGTTAATATTAGGCTCGGATGACACCGAAGCACCAAAATTTTTTCCAAAACTAACGAAGCATGAGAAGCAGACACATAGGATAGGAGGATTTTGCATTAATATATAGGGGAGATTGGATGAATATGATGTACTTTGGAGATGTTATAATATTTTGTTTTTAAGACTACAAAACAACACCAGGTCCCATGGTCTAGCGGTTAGGACATTGGACTCTGAATCCAGTAACCCGAGTTCAATTCTCGGTGGGACCTTTTTTATTTTGCATTTTGTTTTCATTCGCCCCTAAAATTTACATATATTGGCTGATTTTTGAAGTAATAATTCTATAAAGTCCCCCATTTAAAAACTGGGTAAATACATTTAGAAGTAATACTATCAAAGTTCACCATTTTGTTTTCATTCACCCCTAACATTTGCATATTGGCTGATTTTTGATGTAATAATTATATAAAAGTTTACCATTAAGAAATTACTTAAATTTAATTTAGAAGTAATACTATCAAATTTCACCATTTAAAAATTGGTTAAATGCAATTTACCCTATATATTAAGGGGATGTCTAGGTGCCGTGAAGGTACCATTCCCCACTTAATCAGAACCATTATGAATAATGGTAAGATCAAGGGATGTAAATGCAGGGGGTTGGGAGGTATGGTGCCTTCAAGACACCGTAATCATTTCCTATATTAAGATTGTTAAATCTTAGTCCACGTGTTATCCACTTTTTGCTCTGTTGCATATTTATCACATCATCTTGTTTTTTTATAACTTACAATTTTTATATTTTTGGTGTAATTATAAATAACAATTTTTTCCTAAACCTACTATCATTAATTTTTGTTCTCATTGCTTATTTGTCATATCCTCGTACTTCCTCTATAACCTATGATTTTTTATATTTTTGGTATGACTATAAATAACAACCTTTTTTCCCCTAAACCTACCATCATTGTTTTTTGCACCAGCCTTCCTCCCCTCTCTATTCTCTCTCCACTTCAATTTCTCTATCTCATAATTTTTTCGGTTCCACCTTTCTCTTTGGCCTAAATTACACAAATTTTTATTGTTGTTCCTGCATTTTTTAACATTATTATTCATCAAATTAATCAAGTCGTGGTTAGTGTTTGTTGAGTCGGTGTTTTATCCTATAGCTTTTGATTTTTATATTCATCCGATTTAATATGAATATGTTTTAATTTATATTCAACTGATTCACTTAGTTTTATATTAGATAAAAGATTCACTTAGTTTTATATTAGATAATTTGATTTTGGGTTCATATCTCTCTAGGTCGGTGATGTTAGTATTTTTTTTTCGTATGATTGTGTTCATTTGATTTGGATTTTTTTTTTTTGTACTTATGATATGTGTGAAAAACCCAATGTGCCTAGTTCTTGATTCGTAAAATTGGTCGACGTCTTGATTTTTGAAAAATTAATAATCCGTTGTTTGAACTTTTTTTGATTAATGATTTGATTCTATTGTTTTGGTTTTATATATGCTTATCCTAATAACTAATCATCATTATTAGAATATATCCACCTATTTGTTAATGTTGTTGACATCTTAGCCTATCATTTAGCCATAATCTCGGATGACATGTGTCATCACTTGGTAGGTTCGATTGCTGATTTGTCAGCTTCTAATGGTTGTGTTAAAATATTACCTTTTGTGGATTTTTAGCCTAGGTATAAATAACAATTTTTTCTTATTTTTCGTTTGAACTGAAAAAGTAGGGTTTTGTTTTCCAATTTTTTCCCATTCTCTCTCGCCCGCTTTTCCTATTTCTGTCTCAAATACTAGGTTTCGTTTTCCAATTTTTCCCATTCTCTCGCCGCTGCTCCCATTTCTGTCCGACTTGGGCCTTTTTTATCGATAGGGAAGCCTATTTTCGAGCAACTCTTATCCGCATACGTCCTCATCCTCTCCACGGTGGTGGTGGCAGCGGCGATCCTGATTGCGTGCCTCACTTGGGATGTGTCGGTCAAGGTGACACAAGCGCTCATGGCGGCGTGGGTTCACGGCCACGAGATGTGACGCGGCGGCATCTGCTGGCACGTCGTCGCCGTCAAGTCGACGGCATCCCAAGTTCGGTTCCGCCAATTTCGTTGTAACAAATTATTTATTTCTGATGATCTAATTTTGTTGTAACTATATAAATTCAAATAATCGAAGAAAATTCAAATAATTTTATATTAATCATTCGTTTGATTAAAATACCTATTATCGATTTGTTGTCGACCAGTTTAGCCCGATTTGAATTGTCAATTTCTTATTCAATAAATTTTATTAACAAATAATTTATAATCTCATCAGATCTATTTTCTCAATGGAGATTATCGATCTGTAAATTATTGATCTATTTAATTTATTTAATGTGTATATTAATATGTGTGTTTTTGGCGATGATAAATTCCTTGTGCAAAAATAGACTCTGTAAAGGAAGAAAAAATTGTAAGTATTTGGTTACTTGTGGAGTTGAGCTCAGTTAAAATGTATAAGAGTTTTTTCCCCTATGTTTTTTAAAGAATTCATTCTGTAAGATTTATGGGTTCTGAGAGCTATAATATTATAATTTGAATATTACCGACTATAAGAAGAAATAGTCTAAAATGATCATTTTTGGTCTGGATCTTTATCGTCGGTATACCCTAACATGAGATTTATTATTTTATTTTATTATATTCTTCCTTTTTTCTGTTGATTATTTTCTATGTCTGTTGTTACATGTTGGGGTCTTCGGATGCATATTAAGCTGACATCCGTAGTTGTGTTTTGCTCTCTCCGTGTGACTTATAAACATTCTCTTTATTTTCTTAAAGTGGTTGAATACATATTCAAGTACACAAAAAAAGTCATGGATAATGTGGTTTGATTTTTTTTCCTTTTTTTTTTATATCTAGGTTTATTGTGTGCATATCTGAACATGATGTAGCAAAGTGATCATTGGTGTATGAGCATTATAATTATTGCTTTAATATCATGAGCTTTTCATTTTAAAAAAATGTGTTTTTCTGCTTAAGAAGGACAATGATCAAACTTTATTTTTTTTATTTATTATTTGGTAGTTTTCACTATCATTTGGGGTTTTCTCAATTAACTAAAGTGTCAGAGGCGTGTTTTGTAATTATCTCTTAAATTTCTATTTAGAATACTAATGATATTAAGAAAAAAAGAGGTTTGGTTTAGTTGCAAATGACGCCAAAGGTTTTTGAAAACTCTTTGGGGTGTTTTGTTCTAAATTTCATCATTAAAAAAAAATCTATATTTTTGGAACAGATTTTCATATTATTTGATAAATATATTCCGATATAAAATCTATGTTCCGATTCATATTTGTTGTTCTCGGATAGACTATTGGTTTTCCAATTCATATTTGTTCAATAAATGCATATTCATACAGGGTACCTGAATATATTCTGAAGGGATTATAGTCTTCAATTTTATTTTTAAAATTCAGGTTAGATTTTGACGTCGATGTTTTATGTTTACTGATACAGATTTGTGTTATACATACAGGTAGGGGTGAGCGGAATCGGGTACCCGGTCAATTTTCATGGAACTGAAATCGGAACCGGTCAAGACCGGGTCCAAGAAAAGAGAACCGGTCCCGGAACCGGTACTAACCGGGTCCAAAGTTTTTGGAACCGGTCCCGGATCCGGTGGAAACCGATTCTGAAACCGGGTACCAAATACCATGCAATCACCAAAAATAATTTAATACAATATTTAATTAAATGGATTTTGTGTATTAAATCATACTTCTTAATTAAATGACAATAATCTCATTATACCATGCAATCACCAAAAATTAAACCACATAGTATTTAATCAAATCTTACTATAAATGTTAGTCATTTTTTAAAAATAAAATATTAGTGCATAATTAATTATATTGATAAACTATAATAGTAATAATAATAATAAAGACTTGGTACCGAGTATCCGGTTCAAGAACTGGTACCAACGGGTACCCAGCCTCGGAACCGGTCCCACCGGGTACCCGGTGGGTACCGGATCTCGAAAGTGTGGACCCAGAACCGAAATCGGTTATAACCGGTTCCAAGAATTCGGAACCAGAACCGGTACCGGCGAATCCGATTACGGGGCTGGACCCGGCGGGTCCCACGCAGTTCCGGGTCCGAAACCGGGTACCCATTATTTCTGCTCACCCCTACATACAGGGCTAATAATTAGATGCCATCAGCCTTCGGATGATGATTATGCCTCACAAATGCGTTTCTATGGTGGTTTCAATGCATGCTTGGATTTTCATATTTTGTAATGGCATTTGAAGGTATAATTTACAGTTATCATATACTTGGAAGGGAGAACAAGTATTCTTGGTTTTAATTCAAGCATTTTTAAAGCTAATTTCCTAAAAACCAAATTCAGATTTATTGCGATATTTTTGTTCGTTATTTTCGATCTGATGTTTTTTCGTTTCGGTTCATGTCCCTAATGAACAAATCTTTTTTTCTTTTTTCCTTTTTATTCATCTTTTTTTTTTCAAACGAAGATTTATGTTTTTATTTAATTTTGTTTGAATATGTATTTTTTTCCAGATCCGTGAAGAGTCGTTATAAGTATACCATTTCTTCAAAGTCTCAAGATTAATGCTTATAAAATTTTTTCAATATTTTTTTGCTTAAGAAGGACAATGAAGGTTTTTTTTTTTTTTTTTTTTTTTTTTTTTTTTTTTTTTTTTTTTGTGTGTGTGTGTGTAGTTTTGTAGTTTTCACTATCCTTTGGGGGTTTTCTTAATTTGCTAAAGTATCAAGGGCGTGTTTTTTAATTATCTCTTAAAATCTTCTAAACTTTATATTACTAATGGTATTAAAAAGAAAAAGAGGTTTGGGTCAGTTGCAAATGACCCCACAGGTTTTTGAAAATTAGAAAAACTGTCACCATGTTTTGATTTTGTTTTAAATTTAAGGGGCTGCATCCTCCCTATTTGTTAATGATGTTGACGCACTATAAATCTGATGTTGATTTTCTTTTTCAATTAAATACTCTAATTTTCAATATATTTATTTTATTTTTATTTTTCAAAATGGCTTTTGATGATTTCTTTTTTTTTGGGAAATTGACATTTATAATAAAGTTTCATATTCTTATGAATCCAGTTATCCATTAAATAATATGTATTGTTGTTGGTTTTGGGTTCTGTTTGGCAGAGCAAGAAATTTATGGTATTAGATACAGAATTAGAGGCTGGAGACCTCATCCATGGAGAAACCTACACTAAAGGTAAATGCTTTAGTATATGATTCAGTATGTATATATTACACACACACACACACACACACATACACACACATATACTCTGTTTTAGTATATAATTTAGTGTAATTGCTATTTAAATGATTGAGTGATAATATGAATTTTGGGTACATAGTCTGTTGCAGCAAGTGACCATTTTTTATTATATTCTATTTAGTTATTTATTATGGCCAAATAGTATTTTGAGATTATTTAACCAATACTTTTTCTTCTGAATGTCATGTCCGATTCTTAGTATTTTTATTTTTATTTTTATATGTCATGTATACATATATTTATGTTTTATGATTATTGTTTCCTTTTTTGGTTTGATTCTATTCAGTGAAAAAGTTACTTTTACAAGAAATCTGCAAGAGTTGCAAAGGTGAATTTAAACTGTGTACTTTGTTTCGTTGTCATTATTGTGTTGTTTGTCGGTCGTTGAAAATCATTTTTCTCAGACATATGCAGTCATGCTTTGCAGGTACATCAAATGGCAGCCGAATTGCTGTGTAATTGACCCATTTAGCAATATATTCCATATACTGAATCGTTTGACAATCCAGCAGATCCTAATTGGCTTAGAAGCTCTCAAGACTCGAGGCCGTTCTAAAATCAGGGCCCCTCATTTTCTCAAGGTCAATTTTCTTAAATTTCATTATTCTTACGATGGTGTAGAGTATATTAATTTGAAAGAGTATGTATGTTTTGTTTGCTATAATTGAATGTTAGTTGAGTCTATATAAAGCATGTATTATGCATTAAGGTCATATATGATCAAAAGAAAATGTACTTATTAGCCTAAGTTATGAGACCAATAGTCCTCCTATCCTGTGATAATCTATGAGTTTGACAACAACAAGATTTTCTTGAACATGTTATAGGGTTTAATAAGAAATGTTTGTTTTTGTAATAACAGTAGAAAGCTCAAAAACTCTATTAGGAATTTCAGTTACAATTGAACCTCATCAGATTGTAGGTTGATCACCTTCATGAGCCCTATTTGGAGCAAAGTCTAGCAGAAGCAAAGTTGTCTCTACCAAATATAGTGAAACCTAAAGTCGTGTGTGGTGTTTCTGGGCAATATTAAAACAAATTACTGTTGTATTTTATTTATATTCTGCTGTCATATACTTGAGTACATTGTTATTTTTGATTCTCAAGCAGCTTTCATGAAGACCTATTTAGAAGTTCTGATTGCTGTTATTTAGAGTTTTCCAAATTAATTATATTAACTTCCCATTACGTAATAACAATCTGCACAAACCCCCCATGACTGATATTCTATTTACCAAACATACTATTAATTTTATTAACAATCACACAAACTCTAAATAGCTAACATATTATTAACACAATCTAAGTAATCTTATAAATATTATAGTATCTATCTATCTATCTATCTATCTATCTATCTATCTATCTATCTATCTATCTATATATATATATATATATATATATATTCTATTATTAAAATATTATAAGTCTCACAAATTTTTGTTGTCTTAAAAATAGTCTTTCAATTATTATAATATTTTCTTTATCCCCAATCCGAAAAACAGGACTTTACAATTTGTTCAAAAAACTATTACATGATTTTGGGTTTAAGACATGACTTATAATCATTATCTTACAATTTTTATATATTTGAATTAATAGTACATAATTGCTATGGTCTCACATCTTATATTATTTTATTGCAGGCCGGATAATAGCGTGTGAATATTTTGTACAACTAAGTATTTTATGTAAAATACATTTCAACGAATAGCAATATTCATTTTTTTCTTTTTGGTATTAATAATTACTTTCTGAAATTATTTATTTTTATAAATTTTATGTTTATATACTTTTATTATTTATGCCCGCGTAATTGCGGATTTTTACACTAGTAATAATTGAATCACGCCATCATTTTGAGGGGTGTTCTCTGAACTTATGGAATTTCAAAGAATTCTATGAATCCTATTATGAATTCCATGATATTCTTATGGAATTTTATGGATTGTTTGACAATGAAATTAGGTGGACTTGAAAAGATTCTAATAAAATATGTTGTATGTTATCACAAATATAATTGATAATTTTTTATTGAATTAATAACTGATCATAAAAAAAAAAAATCCAAACCAAGGCATTGATAAAAAAAAATTCCTTAAACCTTACAAACAAAGTCAAAAAATGAAAATTCCTATAAACATCTCTTGCTAAAGTAATTATTCAACTAACAACATTGATGAATATAATTTGAACTCATGTAGCTTAACATAAAAACAATGCATTTATTAAGATAATTTAATAAAAAATTATCAGCTAATGAATCTCAAGGTATCTAAAACACAAGAGAATCACAACACATACACACACACACATGTATACATGTATATATATTTTAAAAAAATCTATTAAACTATTATTTTAACAATATTTATTCTTTAAATAAGGCTACAAAATAATTATTAATAAAACTGAGATCGAAATAATATTTAAATCATTGTCATAGAAATAATAATATAAATAATAATAAATTATTATTATATATTATTATTATTATTATTATTATTATAAACCCTATTTCTTGATAATGTTAACTATTAAGTCAGGTGTCAATTTGTGAGAGTTTCGGTTGCCAAGTGTCATCTTCTAGTGCTTCGAAAGATGAGGTGTCGAGTTGTGGTGCTTAACGAACTAGTCACGGACCAAAGGATAAATGAGGCGCTGGATTTACTTTTTATTTCTACTTTATGAAAGACTTTGTTTCCTATGGTATTTCTGCTAGGTACTCCTTCAATTTGTCAAATACTTCAGCCACCACTGGTGTCCATTCGAAGCGAGCTCCCTTCCTCAACTCCTTGTCAACACCTGCAATCCAACACATGAGAATGGGCTTCCCTACTCTTTACAAACATGTTGTTTATATATACTTCCATGCTCACCCCCAACAAGTCTCTGTCAGCCAATCGTTGATAGGTGGCTTCCGTATTTTTCAACCCAAATGATAGAGATACAAAACAATATGTCCATGTGGAAGTGACAAAACTCACCTTATGTTGATCATTAGGTATCATTGGTATCTGATGATATACTGACGAAGCATTCATCATATTGAGTAGCTTGCATCCCGAAGTCAAATCCACCAAGTAATCAATATGTGACAAAGAAAATACGTGGATAGTGAGAAGTCAATGGTAAGTAAATATTTCATTCCATCTAAAAACAATGGCACTTTTTACAATTTACCCGGTTTTAACATCCCAAATTTTCTTTGGCTTTTGGGTTTAGTTTAAATGATTAGTGCTAGGCCAAAGGGCAAAGTAACATTAACCACAATATGAAATGAATATCCAACCATTTTTGATAATCATTTATAGTTCTTGCAAATTGAAAAAAAATAAAAATCCTTTAAATTGACCGAGTTAAGATTCTAGTTCAATTTCAAGACCATAATAAACCCGTTCAACGAGCGGGTATGAATGGGCATTAAAAAACTTATCTTTTAATATTATTTGTTTAATTTATTAATAAAGAGTTTTTTGAGTTAAGAGTATTTTATAATTTATGTTAATTTTCTTATTAGTATAATGTGTGAATGGTAATGTATATTATCATAAATTCGTTGTTTTTATGTGCATGAATTCATTATTTTCGTCAAAAAAATTGGCTACAAAGTACAAGTAAATTAATTTTTGCGGGGTTAACCAAACATGTATTGAACCCTTATGCGTGCAATCCGTTAGCCACAAAAATTAGTTGTGAAAGTATATTGTTTGTACATTTTATCCAATTTTATCGAGCGAAAATAATAAATTCATACACATAAAAACAATAAGCTTATAAATATAAATTAAATGAACAATACTAAAATATAAATATATATTTACCCATTTAGACTCACTTGTTGAACGGATTCAATATGAGCTTAGATTTGAATTTTTGAACTTGCCCCATTTTCATATTTCCTAATCCTCAACTGCAATTTTTTCCTCCATCGAACTGCACAATCCGCACTTTCGTTGACCTCAAAGATCAACTAGTTAAGAGCATATATCATGTAAGATTACTGTAATCTCTCTGTGTTCTCATGCTTGAAAAGAGAAAACATGTTTTTTTTTTACTTCCCTTAAGAATTTTGGTGTCAATAGAATTTTATTTTCTCGTGTTATGCTCTTTTTTTCTGTTGATAAGCCAAGTAGTCTCAAGAATTATGTCCTTCACCTTTTTAGTCAGCTTCCAGTTGTTCTCGGAGATGAGCTCTCCAGATATGACCTAAACTGTTTGACAAAATGCCTGACTGAGATTTATGGCAGTTTATTGAATGGAATCATTCATTAGCTTTCGTTTTATGTGTTTTTCGTTTTAGTTTGAGGATAAGCGGAGTAGGCCATAGTGGGCATGAGTATGTCTAGATAGACATGATTTGGATTCTTTAGCTATTATGACATGTTAAAAATATCATCGTGTGTGTTGTTCTAGTCATATTTGTGTTGTTGCTGGTTGTCATTTTAGAAGAGCAAAAGGTGTTAAACTAGCAATGGCCACTATTGAATCGCCATGCATTATTTGTATTTTGTAAAGCTTGAAGAATGATAATTATACTTCTTTTCCTAATTGCTGAGTTTGTGAAATTTAACCATATTAGTCGAATATCTTGTAACATTTTGTTTCATAGTTTTTTTTTTTTTTTTTTTTTTTGAATTTGTTGTGATCAATAAGTTATAAATATATGGTAACGGTTGCTAAAATTTTCTTTGTATTGCTCCATTAAAATGCCTATAAAATCTTCAAAAGATAGGATCGTTTAACTTCATTTAATTCTCTAGTTGACGGAATTTGCAAAACATTCTTTTTACTTTTGTTTTCATAAAACCTCTATAATTCAGAAATTGATTCAAGTAGCTCAAAGGTGATTTTAGATATTGCTCGTTATATGATAAACTTCTTGTGAAAACTAATTATCGTCTGTATTTGTATCTAGCGTTAGCCCAGGCCTAAGGTTGACATAAGGATTTAACTACTAAGGTTTTATACTTTTAAATTGTCCTTGAAATTCTTCCTTTCTTCTTCTTCCTTTAAAGCCCGTGTGAGAATTATACTTGTGAAATTGTTGAGAGGCTCAACCTGTAAGTCTACACGACATCGATTTTGTGCATATTTCTAGAATCTTTTTCTTCTTTGGTGATGTGTGAAACAGATTGCATGAAGTTTGTTTGGAATTCCAGTTATAAGTTTTTCTATGTATATTTAAAAAGGATGATTACAAAAACTACACTGAGGTTTTGAGTATTCACAAGAAAAACACAACTAATTTTAAATTTACAAAAACCACCCTTGAGGTTTGTTTCATGTACATTTTGGCCCAACATTAGTTAACTTGACAAAATTTATTGATGTCATCAAATATTTTACAAATACACCCCCAACTTTTCATATCATTACAAACAGCCCCAACTATTCGTACATGGTTTGTAATATTTGGAAAATTGAGTGATGTAAAATGCAAGTGTTGGGTTTATTTTGAAAAAGTTTAGGGGTTTAATTGTATATGTATTTGATGATGCCAGCAGTTTCAGTTACCTCCACCAACTGCTGGTGCAAAATGTAAAGTGGGTGTAACCTCAAGGGTGGTTTTTGCGATTTTAAGAGTTAGGGTGGTTTTTGTAATTATTGCTACTTCAATAAATCAAGAGCAATTGAATGAAATATCTGATAACTTCTGTCCTTTGTTGCCTTCTATCCATGTCAGATATATTGCTGTCCATATTTTTGTCACCATGGAAGCCAAATTCTTTCGTTTTCTTAAGATTGTTGGAGTCGGTTTCAAAGCTAGAGCAGAATCAGAAGGCCGTCTCTTATACCTCAAACTTGGTTACAGCCACGAGGTTGAATTGGCTGTTCCTCCAGCAGTTCGTGTGTTTTGCTTCAAAAACAACGTGGTTTGCTGCACTGGGATCGARAAGGACAGGGTCCATCAATTTGCTGCTGCTGTTCGTAGTTGTAAGCCTCCCGAAGTCTACAAAGGCAAAGGCATTATGTACATTGATGAAGTTATAAAGAAGAAAGAGGGCAAGAGATCGAAGTAACGGGGCACGATGCTTTGATCTACACAAAACGCTAAAACATCGACGCGCTTTTGCTGCGCACTGTTGATCCTTGTGTTTCATTTAGAATATTTTCTTCCATTACTGAAGAAATTGTGGGCTTTGCTTTTTAGCTTACTTGCACTTTTGACTTTATTTGTGAGACACTGCTGCTGAATTGACAATCACCAGCTCTCACAAACCCCAAACCTAAAATTACACAAGGCCTCTAGTATCTTGAAAATATATTATTATTAGTAGTAGTATTTTATTTTATCTTTTTAATTTTTGATGATGATGAAGAATTAATTCAAACTTGTGCCTGTCTTTACAACAGATTACCTCTTAGTGTTATTACCGGTTAAACCATGTGATATATACCTAACTAGCTTCCACTAGTCACTACCAAAGTGGGTTTCCCATACCAATTTTTATTTTATTCTTTTTGTTAGTTCGGCCGTGCTCATGGCGGTGCTAAGATCAGTAACCTGTTGGCGCAACAACTAGTTCGATTTTATTTCCTTTTCATTAGTCCTCAAGTTATTCTCAGTTTTTGGGAGGAATAATACACTCGTCTTTCCACCAATAAGTTTAGAATTGTTCTGATTAGTTAGTGTATGCTAGACTGCTACTAATGTGGAGATATTGGGCATTTGGATGAACTCATGCGAATGTAAGTTTTTGTGAGAGGCAATATGGCGAATGGACCAGAGCAGAGTTGAGATTGAAAAGACTTGTTTCAGAAAACCATGTTCTTTGAAAAGACTGAACCATCCTGCCTTGAGAACCAACTTATTTCACCTACAAGCCCAAGGCACACCACCACCAATCGATGAATTGTGTCACTACCCGGAACCGGCCCAAGGAAAATTTGAACCCACCGCTTTATATCAACATGACCAATCAAAGCAGGTTC
This sequence comes from Phtheirospermum japonicum, assembly GCA_014905375.1. Classification (NCBI taxonomy): domain Eukaryota; kingdom Viridiplantae; phylum Streptophyta; class Magnoliopsida; order Lamiales; family Orobanchaceae; genus Phtheirospermum; species Phtheirospermum japonicum. The sequence goes on from BMAC01000371.1 coordinate 540,426, forward strand.
ATTCGATTCCAATTTTATTCGGCCACAATATCAAAATAGTTGTCCAATAAGAGGTTAGTTAAGATATCAGACAGGACTCCAAACGTTTCTTACATATAATTTGCCGCAATGATAACAATATTATTGTCCGCGCTGCATGATTAACGATTCAGAAATTTATAGTCTTCAATATAATGCATTGCAAATCTCTATAAGTGACGGGCCACATGCTGGCAATATTCTCATATGATTAACAGGTAAAATTTTAAAGTGTATGACAAAGGCGCCTGATTCATCAGCACCTGAAGAAGCTTTTTCCCTTTCCAAAACATTAAGTTATCCTAGGAAATTCGTGATAACCAAATGAAGGACCAAATTGCAGAGTATAAAATCTGCAAAAGCACGTTCTGGAGGTAAATCCTGCAAATTGTGGACATAAAACCAAGTGATCAGGTCCAAAATAGTTTAATTCAATAAAATGATCCAATACGATAATATTGCCTACATCACCCACTTGTCTTATGTACAAATATCAATATTTGCAATAATGATCTGAATTTAAAAAACCTGTTACTTAAACTACTATTATCTTGTCAAGAAAAAACCAACATTAGTTAGATGAGATCAAGTTTCTTGTTAATGCGCTCCCAAAGTACAAATTCAAAGAGTGAATTCAATATAGAGGAAGTAAATGAGAAAACATTGAAAGATGGGTTACAATTTCAACGATTAATATTTTTAGTCCCAAAAAAACAAACAGACAAAAAACTTCAACAATCAGTATTTTCATGATTCTCCTTATCAAGAGAAGATTGATAATAAATTTGATCCGTGGGTGAGAGCAATTTTAAGTAGAAACGCTACCTTGAATTCCTTGTTTTCTTTGTTTACTTGAATCCGAAGACTAACTGTAACAAAGTAAACAAAAGTCGGTTAGACACTCTATTTTGCAAATATACAATAAAATATTTGGCACAGATGAAACGACTATGCAATCAACTAACCAGCAAGGACAGCTGTCCCTACACAGGAAAGTACCCCGGAAAGAAAGGAGTTGAACGGAAAAGATCCAACAATGGCCATGTACACTACCTGATATCAGCAAACATCAAACAGAACATCAAGTTCCCCATGTTAGAATCAGCAAGCAGATAATATAAAGAATTAATTGTGTAAGGAATCAGGACAAAAACTTGTGTCAAATCGCCTAACGAAGTACATTCCGTAAGGCAGGGCCCAAATTTTAATTTTTCAGTTTTTCGTTTTCGTTTTCGTTTTTTTTTTTTTTTATATATGTTTAGTTGTTCTAAGGGGTTTCCACGTTTTTTTTGGGGGAGGGGGGTTCAGGGTTTTTAGTTTCAGTTTTTTTTTCTTCTCATTTTTAGGGTTCTTTTCTTAATTAGTTTTTTAAGGTTTTCAGTTTTTTTTGGGGTTTTTTAAAACTAATATTAAAATTTAGTTTTAGGGGACCTGCCTAACGGTTATGCGGTTTGACAGGAGTGTGTCTCAAGAATCAGAAGCTAATTCGTTCGATATAATTACAAGATCACCACACATTCCCCATATATTCGATACAACGTGTCTGATTTGATTATTTATATGCTATTTGACCTTACAAAAAGTCACATGGTTTGAAGACCAACTCAAATGGGTTACACTATGTTTTATGTGAGGAAATATAATGGTGTTTTCGCCTCTAGGGCCCTCAGCCTATGCATATAGACCAAATGATAGAACTGCATAAGCCCTTATTTTTTTCCCTTTCATCTTGATTAACTTAATTGTCTACACAAAAACAACAGTCACTCATGATGTTACATCAAAATCATGTTAAATCACAATATCAAACAAGCCATGTCATCTTCAATTTTGTAATCATATAAAGAAACATAAATCTGAATCTAAAGATATACTGCTAACTTGAAATGCACATTAACATTCAAGTATTTTGCCTATCAATGTATGTCAATCAGTATCCTGTAGACCATCATCACATTCCAAAGCTTCTAAAGATACCCAAGCGAATCAGCTTTTCTCATTTCACCTTACCCTATATATGAAATTAAGTCACCATAACTCCGCGAATTGATCAGTTAAAATCATAATATTCTAAATTAAAAAAGAATTTGCTCAATTATTGAAATCATAACAAAACACTGAAAGAAAGCATCATAGATCGTGAAATTAGGTCGTTAACGAACCTGAATTAGAGCAGTGACAACAGCGAACACGATATAGATATCGATGATCTGCAAAAGAAATTAGAAATGAAACAAACGACTTCAATTTCTCGAAAATGCAGCGGAATTCTGGAAACATATAGGTAGCATGTGTGTGTAATTACACACACACGCGTGTGTTAGGGAAAGCAAGAAAGCGGCTGAGGGAGACCTTGAGATTTGCGGGAGTGGCAGCGTAGGCCGAGCGGAGAGAATGTAAAAGAGCTTGCGCATCCCTAGTCGTCGCCGGTCTTCCCATTTCTCTCACTCCTAATTTCTGTGTCTGCAATTGCGAGGGTTTATTGCAAAGAATAGCGTCTAGATGTCAGAACACGGAGCTAAATTACACCTTTAATTAGTTTATCTAGAATTGTATCTCTTTTTTCTTTTCTTTTATATCTCGAGTAAGTAAATCATGACGCATACATGTTTATAATCAATTTTACAAAAAATTAACACTTTTCTAGTAAGAGTCTTGTTTTACCATTCAACATTTTTGCGAATGTCAAATCTTTACACTGTTCAAAGTTGCGCATGCCATATCTTTACTATGCATATTTGAAAAAGTTGCAAGAATCATCGTCATTCTACTGTTCACAATCACGAGTCTTCGTGTCATTATGGCTTATTAGAAATTTAGAATAACAATTCTCATATTTGAAAGTGTTGAAAAGTTGTGTTGTTTCGCACCATACTTGTTGAATTTCATATTTCTAAAAGCATGATATAATCATTCATTTCTTATGTAGAATCGTTGACTTTAAAAGGTTAGAGTTAGTGTCTCTTTGAGATACATTGGTATATCATATAATTGTTATATTGTCCATGAAAGGATTTTTTTTATTTTAAATTTCTTACTAAATGAATTATTCACTGTACCTAGTTTTGTAATTTCATGTTTGATCTTGTTGTCACGAACATGGTGGAGATGGAGGTGGATTGAAATCGGAAATTACATAGAAATGGAGACGCGTCTTGGAAATTAATTTGGGCTTATTGACAAAAGATGGACCACCTAAGTTGCAACATAGACACGGACTCAGGATATGACACGAACATGGGAACACGTTTATTCCAAAAATTATAGAACATGATACACTTCGAACACGTTTATAATATAAATAATTTTTAATATATTTATTTTATATAAATACTAAATTGTAATAATCTTATTTTCAGTTAATTATATAAAATAATTACAAACTCATTACTAACGATTTATCAACCCAAGTAAAAGGGAAAGAAAGATAATAATTAAAAAATTGAAAAAAACATATCGGGGACGTGTTTGAGCCGTGTCCTATTCATATCCGAACCGTGCCCTAAGCGTGTTCGAGCTGTGTTCCCTGTCAAAAAATAAAGAAAAATAAAAAATAAATAAAAGGAGAAAAGGCACACGCATCCGACCTGTGTCGGAAACGTATCGAGCATGTCTCTGCGTCCATGAAGTGTTCGACAACACTTAACATAGGATCAAACAAATGGTAGGGGTAGATTACATTAGCTCTTTTGGATGTCCTTTTGTTATTGGGTCGTCTTTTATATTTTCAGTGTTATTTTTAATATGGTCATGAGTAGGGTTTCTTTCTATATGTCGGAGCTTCAGACCTGCATAAACTCGGATTTGATCCATCAAATTGAATCTTATATAAAAGGGAAAAAAATCCTTCTCGCTCCAGATGAACCCTTCTCCTTCTCTCTCTCTCTCTCTCTCCTCGCTGAAAGATCCCAACCTTATAAAATCCCATCCAAATGCCGGGATATGCTGCGCAACCCACCCAAATCTTTGTGTTGCCTCCTCCGCCTTTAACACCTCCACTCACATAAAAACTCAACCCCTTTCGTACTTCCCTTTCGTATTCCACTGCAAAATATAAAAAATCGCACTTGTGGTGGAGAACAAAATCCAAACCAATTCATTTGTGAAGGAAAGTAATTATCATTTGTTTCTATACTAACTTTGAAATTCTATATAGGAGTTATTGTAAATTCTTTTTATATGATTTTTCTTGGTGTAAATGAAAAATATATATTCACTGGTTGTTATTTTTAGTGAAAAAGATGGAAAAAAAATCATTGAAGAAGTTGATGAATATGTAAAGTGACACTTTCCCAAATTTTTGGACTAGAGTGTTTGTTTACTGCGTTTTCTTTTAGTGATTCAATTATCCAGTCTTGTTGGTGTTGTAAATCAGTTAGTTTTCAATCATTGTTAATTAAATCATGCTTGCGTGACATGTTTAGTTGAGAAATTAAGTGCACTTAAAATAAATTATCAATAATCAAATTATGATTTAGGTGTTTGATAAACACGGATTTTACGTACATATTGGTTCTTATTAAATTAGGCTTCAACTACTATTTGTACACTTTTAACCTTCTTTTACTTTAATTCATATTATTTAAACATTATTACATTTGATATATTATGTTATATTTATAAGATCTTTGGAGCTAACTTGACAAACTGGGCTTGAATAAACACAAATGGACTAAACGATGAAAACTTGGACCGAATATAATGAGGGGATGAGTCCATTGGGCCAAGATTGGAGCAAGCCCACAAGTCAACGGGCCCCAAAAACCCAGTCATGACCCCCTTCGCGTTCTCGACTCGATTCGATATTGAGTGGCGTTTCCACGAAGACCAATTGCGACCACCTTTGCGATCATGACTTAGATCGTTATTGGATATCATTTTCATGGTTACCAATCGTTGCTCCTTCGCGGTCGCGACTCGGGTCATGAACAACCCTTAAATATTATTAACATTACAAAATTAGAATTAAAGGCTAGGATTTCATGGTGGACTATAAAAAGGAGGCCAAGAAGTTGTCCACATTCATCTTTGAACGTTTTCACCATCATTCACCACCAAATATAATTGAAAAATAGGAAATAAAGAGACGGAGGAGGAGTTCGGAGGAAAAACATGATGTGAGGAAAGATTGAAGGATCCGCAACCATCCAACGATCTATATTTTATCATTTTTATTTATGAACAACACATGTTCAGTGAATTACCTAGGTGGATATTTAATCATGTCTAGCTTATTCATTGTATTCTGGGTTTGGTAAGCAATGAACGATTGACGTTTTGAATATTTCTTTCTACCAAGCATTTGGTCCTTTCAATATTTTTGATTTCTCAATTACATATATGCACAACTGCTTGATAAACTCATATGCTTATTAGTTTAAAAAAAAACATAAATAGAAAGATGAGGTTTATTAATAGAACTATGAATTCAAAATAATCTAATCGATAAGCCGAGAGATCTGAGATTAGAGTTGATGTAATTAAAATCTTATAAAATTTTAAGATTTCTAAATGCGATTGGTGATAATTACATATTTGTGTATTTTTTTTGTATGTTTTTGTGTCTTATTTTGTTTGCTTTAGTTGGGTTTGAGTCGTGTTTTGTTTCGTTTTTTCCCGTTTTACATTTATCGTAGTTTTTGTCATATTTTTAGTATTTTTCTCATATTTGTGTAGAATTTTCATTTTATTTTGCTTTTTTTTTGTTCTTAGGATAGCCGAGCGATCCCAATTGTGTTCCTGAGGATCATAACGGATTTGATGATAAGACAACCTGAGCCCACGAAGCACATCCATCGATCAACACCCAATTGACAGCCAATCGATGTGCCACATCCCACCCGCGTCGACCGCACATAATCGACCGATTGTCCGAGGATTACCAGCAACCGCTGATCGACGGGGCATTGACGCGTCGACAAATGACCATTTTTCAAGCATCGACAACTTTCATCCATCGACACATCATCGACGACAGAAATACCGTTGATTGATGACCAATTGACGGTCCCCTAATTTCACCTCTTTGAACCCACCAACCCAGCTGCATTTGAGGGAATTTGACCCCTTAGGGTTTGAGAGCCCAATCTCATCTGTTCACCCTTTTCACCTTAAAACACAAATAATCCTTAGTTAGCTTAGCTTCGTTTGTAGAATCATAGTTAGCTTAGTTTGTAGTGTGGAGAAGCTTAGTGTACTTGGTGAGCATCTGCTTTTTTAGCTTTTAAGATTTGAAGAACTTTCTACTTAGGATACTTTATAATTCTTGTTCTCTTACATTTTTTTTTAAGTTTTCATCATTGTTGCCTTCTTGTTCTTTTCCAATCATTTACCTCTTTTGGAATGCTTTAGGTAGTTGGTAGTGATAGGTAGATGAGAACTAAAATTCCCGAAGGGAAATAGATCCCTTTCGAAATTTCAGAGGGGAATTGCTCCCCTCTTTTTCTTTGAATTTAGTAAAAACTAGAAAAATATAAAAAAAATACAAAAAGTGTAAAAATAAACCATATCCTATCAATTTAGGCACGTGTGGTGATTTTGACCCAATTTAACTAGAAACATATCAATGAGCATGTACGTATTTACACGTGTCGTGTGATTCGACCAACAACCAAGATACGATCGATCGATCAACTTGTTAAGTTGAAAACGCAAAGCAACAACCCGTCGTAATTTTTTGAAGGTGCCACAAGGTGTGTTTCATTGTCTTAGAACCACGAGAATTGGTAATTGATCGATAAATATGCTTTTTCTATTTTTTTGATTTTTTTAGATTTAAAAAAATAGAAAAAATAGAAAAAAACACAAAATGTGTAAAAATAAATTATATCCTATAATTTTAGGCATATGAGGTGGTTTTGACCCGATTTCGCTAGAAAAATATAATTAAGCATGTACGTATTTATACGTGTCGTGTAGTTCGATCAACAACCAAGATACGATCGATCGATCAACTTGTTAAGTTGGAAATGCAAAGCAACGAAGCGTCATAATTTCTTGAAGGTGCCATGAGTTGTGTTCCGTTGTTTTAGAAGCACGAGAATTGGTAATTGATCGGTAAATACGCTTTTTCTGTTTGTTTGTTTTTTATTTTTTATTAATTTAAAAAACCTGAGGGGGGTATATTCCCCTCGAAAAATCCCCCAAAGGAACTAATTCCCCTTGGAAATTCTCAAAGGGAAATAGATCCCTTCAGGAATTTACGAGGGGAATTGCTCCCCCGTTTTTTTGAAATTTAATAAAAGTTCAAAAAATATACCAAAAAAAATACAAAAAATAAATACAAAAAATAAATACAAAAAGCATAAAAATAAACATATCATATAATTTTAGGCATGCGAGGTGGTTTTGAACCGATTTCACTTGAAACATATCACCGAGCATGTACGTATTTATACGTGTCGTGTAATTCGACCAACAGCCAAGATACGGTCGATCGATCAACTTGTTAAGTTGGAAACGCAAGGCAACGAAGTGTTGTAATTTTTTGAAGGTGACACGAGGTGTGTTTCGTTATTTTAGAACCACGAGAATTGGTAATTGATCGTTAAAATACGCTTTTTCTATTTTTTTTAAATTTAAAAAAAATAGAAAAAATATAAAAAGCATAAAAATAAACCATATCCAATCATTTTGGGCAAGTGGGGGTGTTTTAACCCTGTTTCGCTAGAAAATATCACCGAGCATGTGCGTATTTACACATGTAGTGTAATCCGACCAACCAAAATACGATCGATCGATCAACTTGTTAAGTTGGAAACGCAAAGCAACTAAATGTCGTAATCTTGTTAAGGTGCCACGAGGTGTGTTTTGTTGTTATACACTAGTGGAAAAAACAAGATTAGAGATGGTTCAAAACAGCTTTTCGAGGTGGTTTTGACCCGCTCTAATCGAGGCGCTGCAAACGCTTAAGATTGACCGGCTGGCGGTTCAAACCACCGCAAATTTAGATATTTCTAGCGGAGGTTCTTATAAATAACCGCCCCTGTAGTCTTTATAGTTGCTTTTCAACCGCCCCAGAAATCATACCGGGAGCAATTATTTTATACAAACCGCCTCAAAGTGTGTCAATCGGAGGCGGTTATTAAATTTGGATCGCCTCAATTATCATCTTCTTAAGATGCGGTGGTTTATCAGAACCGCCTCAAATCCACCTTTTGAAAAAAAAAATCTGGTTTTATTTTTTTAGGCCCTGTTGCTGTTTCCAATACAAATACTAATATCAATCAATCAACTAACCAGATAATATAGATCACTATTAATATTAACTCAAACCAACATACAAAACCGACAATTATTCTCATCTCTAAGAGTGCACTTTCAAAGTTTTAAAGATGACGTCCACCCCTTAATCAGTTGCAATTTATAATACGACCTGATTTCGCCTCAAGCTTTGAGTCATAAAAATATCACTTATAAGGCATGCGACCAGTTGGACGAGGAAATTTGCTTCAGCTGATAAGTCCAAAAAGTTGAACTACCAAATATAGGGGGTACTAATCTCAGAAGAGATTAGCGACCTGAAGTAGATCTTCGAATATGTCACAGCGACCTCCCAAGCTCTCCGTGAATCTCCCAGCGACCTGGATGGTCCTGCAAAATAGCGTCCTGAACGGTTTGGAATCCCCACCCCCCAACCCGTTAAGACCCTCCGATGCTTAAGTCAGTAAACGAAATCAACACATAATTCTCTCTCAAAATAAGAATAATAACGTAGTGAATTAAGATCAGCGTGTGTCCTTAATGAGAGGCACACGCCTCTTTTTATAGAGATAGGAGAAATCCTCCACTATCTAGAGTTACCTTCCATAACCATAATTCCATTCATATCACAACTCTACCACCGACTCACAATCAGGAATTCTCATATATAGCAAGTTCCCATAAATACTAAACTTCTCAATAAACTACCAATACAAAACTTGGGCATACAGCCCACCAGGCCCATAAAAACCCACGCATATCAAACCTTCAAACAGGCTCAAGTACTCAGCCCAAACCACAAGAGATCACGACCCTATATGAGAACTCATCCCCATACTACATGTATCTAAATAATATCTAAATTATTACGACCCTTTATAATTAGTAGATAATTATTACGACCCTATATAATTATTACGACCCTATATAATTACTCAGCCCAAACCACAAGAGATCACGAACCCTATATGAGAACTCATCCCCACAAGAGATCACGACCCTATATAATTAGTAGATAATATCTAAATTAGTTATTTTAATTAAATAAAAACTACATATGAAATAGTTTTAATTAAAAAAAAATTATTATGAAAATAATTAAATAATTTTTATTGATAATATAAATGAAAATAATTTTATTTTCGGAGTTTCAAATATTATATATAGGTAAAATATGAGTT